>JAOVVI020018727.1:0-10288 GCA_028571085.2 Nepenthes alata
TTCGGGGACCATTTCTTGAGAAAGAATGGTCGACCAGCAAAGGTCCAGGGGCCATGGTTCAGACAGTCCAACATCCGAGACTCATTGGCAAACTGAAATAGGAAGAAACCAGAGTCCATTTTAGCAACATGGGAGATCTCAAATTTAGCAAAAATCTTTCGGGCAATGTGATTTACTACATAGAAATTTAGTGGGGAATCGAAGAAATAACCCACGAGAGAATCTCTCCGCGAGGATTCACCCAGCTGAATAACCTCAGCAGGGGGAAAGATCTCCACAACAGAACCCGAAGGGGTTGGGGGAGGAAAGTAACGAAGATGAGTACCTATATCGTTAGCGTCTTTGCTAACAATTGCAGCCTACTAAGTCAAAGACGGAGCATTACGCTTCGAGGGTACATCCAAAGGAGGCTGACCCAGCAGCGACTTAGGGGCTGAAGGCGGGATTGTTTTTGATCCTTCTAAGGAAAAAGTGGCCCGGGCCTCCCTTGTCTGGGGTCCCTCTCATATCCTAAACCATGCCTTCACTCTTTAGCTAGTCATTTGAAGAAGATTAAATAACCTGGATCGTATTAGAGGCATTCCAAATATTCCAAATACGTGCATCTTATGTAATAATGGGGCAGAAGACCACAAACATCTATTTTTCAAATACCAGTTTTCTGACACCTTATGGAGTATGATTCGTCGTCGTGTTATCCTCTGCGGGCCATAGTTGGAGTGGAATCAGAATATTTTATGGGCTGCTAACAAATGGAAAGGGAATAACTTCAAGGCTCAATCTATGCGCCTTACCCTTGCGGCTTCGGTGTACTTTATCTGGAAGGAGCGTAATCGCCGAACCTTTCAAGATTCCTCCTTTCAGGACATAACCGAAATGTTTACCCAAATTATCGATGTGGTTCGATATAGACTGAAGGCCAATCTTGTTGCATCTATCAGTGTTGACAAAATTTTTTTGGATCATTCGAATTTATCCCCCCAAAGAAAAAAAATAGGCCCCTGGCTAGCTGACAGGCCATCACTGGCCAAAAAAAAAAACAAGAGGTCTGGCCAGTCAACATGCTGATCAGCCACTTT
This sequence comes from Nepenthes alata, assembly GCA_028571085.2. NCBI lineage: Eukaryota > Viridiplantae > Streptophyta > Magnoliopsida > Caryophyllales > Nepenthaceae > Nepenthes > Nepenthes alata. The sequence goes on from JAOVVI020018727.1 coordinate 1,080, forward strand.
CGGTTGCTGGCTCTGGGATAGCTTGTTATTTACTTAATCTCCTTTTTGTCGGTTTGGGCCTTGCCTATATATATATGTATATAAACTCTGGCAGGTCAACTTGCTAATCGGCTGCAAGCTTCTCGTGTATTTTGGGATGTTTCAACGTTTCTTTTTTGCCGGGTTTGGTCTTGCCAGATAAAAAAAACTCTGGCTAGTGAACCTCTTGACCGGACAATATCGGATGCTTGCTACTCGTGTATTTCGGGATGTTTCAGCATTTCCTTTTTGTCGGATTACGTCTTACAGAGAAAAAAAATTCGCTTCTAGCCAGCCAACTAGCTGATCGGCAAAAATTTGCTTTTATCTCTGGTTGCAAATGAGCCGGTTGTTAGATTTTGCCGGTTGTTAGATTTTACCAGTTTGGTTTCAGCCAGTTTGGTGTTTTCCTATTATAAAAAATATATATCGTGTAGCTCTTCCTTGCTGAGTTTGCTGATTTGTATTGCCGACTTGGGCTTGTTGGTGTCCCCAGTAGGATTGGCTTGGCTGGATTGATTATGCCGGGTCAGTATGGGATTTGTGGGTGGTTCAGTGCATTTAGCCCGGTTTGGAAAAAAATCTAATCCGATCGGCTGGTTGGCCAGAGCTCGCATTTCTTCCGAATTTGGCGATGTGATTGATCTTGTGCCGTTTGCCTGGTAGGATGCTTCCTCCTGAAATGGTGTGTCATGCTGGTATGTTTGGAGTGCGGGCTTGCTTGTCATGCTCGGAATGGATTGGCTGCGGCTTGATTGGATTCGCCAGGGTGGCACTTCCTTGAGGATATGCATTTCGTTGGCTTGGTTGATCGCTAATGGCAAATGTATCTTTGGTTGTTTCCTCCGTGTTGTTTTAATTTGGAGATATATACTATTATGCTCAGGGTATGCCGTAGCATCCTTGCTTTATTTTTAAGTCGGTAAAATATTTGGAGATAGAATATCAATTTTTGTAATCTTTTATTTGATTTCAATACAATTTACTTACTAAAAAAAAATCCTAAATGCCTTTGGGGTTAAAACTATTTAATAAAATATGGGCATACAGTATTCAAAAATCTAGGGCAAATATTTGGGGGTAAAACTATCAGTTCTCCTTTTGAGTCAATAAGCAAATGCATTTGACAAATATGAAGGTAAAAAGAGAATGAATATATATAAAGTATTTGAAACTTAGAACCGGCCCAATAAAGAGGGAAAAACCTTAAAATCAAAGAAGATAAAATTCCAGTTATGGCAATTGAACAAGATATTGCTTTTTGTTTTGTTTTGTCTTTTTTTTTTCCTAACTTTTTTGGAGTGTTAATTTTCATCAAAAGCACACTAATATTTTAAAAATAAAATACTTTTGAAGTATTGTTTTTTAAAAACTTTAAACCAAAACTTATTAAAAAAGAAATAGGTACAATTGATAAAGACAAAATAAAGAAAGGGTCAACAATTACATATATATATATATATAAACATAAAGCGACTTTTGTTTTCATTTTTCTATAGATCACACAAAGTGAGCATAACAATATTGTTACAAGATCCATAAATGTAATGATTGATTACTTATATATTTAGATTTACACAAAAGAAAACTAGAGCTTGTAAAATAAAAAATAGGATAAGATATAAACATAACTTATGAGATTTTCACATTGTAAGGTCTAAATAAGGCTAGATATACACAATACTAATCCAACAATATAAATAAGTTTATGTAAAAATATAAATATTAAGAAATTGTTTTTATTACTTTGACAGTGCCCTAAATATCAGGAAAAAAAAAAAGCAAACCAAAAAGCCTTGTCATTCACAGACATCACAAAATATAAACAATGCATGAAATCTGGCCCTAACTTTTTACCATAGTTGTAGTGGGCAATTTAAGGCTATAGTGAGCGCTCAGAGTATCAGTCAGACACTCCATCATACCTGCTTTCTGCCCTATCATGAATAACATCAACAATTTAGAAAATGTTAAATTAGTTTAGGTAGAAGTATAGGAATAATAATATCTATATATTTTAGACACGCTAAAAGAAACATCATCCATCTACCAGCTAGCTGAAAAAATATTTGGATACAACAATTGTCAATCTTAATATTCATATTCTCAATATGACAATACATATATTTTTTTAGTTGTACAATATCCACAAATAATGTATCAAGTTTTGACACAATCCAACAAAATTTCTGTTATAATTTTAGAGGAATTCCTTTATTGCCCTAATCCTTAGAACATTTTCTCGTTTTTACCAATCACTCTTGATCCTATGCCTTATAAGCTCATCAATCTAACAAATTTCTAGAATTATTAATCCATGAATATAAATCACATTCTTCTTAGAATTTTCAAGTATTAATTTGACTTTTTCACTGCTACTTATAGGGTTATTACAACAATATTATTATTATCAATTTCACCTAGCTTATTTTGAACCCTTTTGAAGCCTCGTCAAAAAATTCTTCTCTACTCTCATACAAGTACATCTAACCAAAAAACATTGTCACAGAAGACACACACCAAAGGAATCCCATCTTAATTATGTAAGCTAAGCTTAGCCATAGACAAGGCAAATAGGTAAAGTTTCATTGTTACTATTATTGAAAATCACCTAATATTTGCAAATCTATAGCAGCCCTAATGTAAACTTAGACTTATGTTGTGATCCATGTTTGTAGGCTCTCAGTTAAGTTATTGGATGTCAATTTTTCTAGTCGTACCTGTCAGGCTATAGTGGTTTAGATATCCTAACTCAATGATCATATTGGTGATAGGGATTTCAGGTTGAATTTAGAAATGATGATGTTAAGAGGACAGGTTATGGTTTGGATTTGTTAGCAATGGTAAGCAAATGTGGTGAGTAAAAAATGCCATGATTGTTATGTAGTTGAGAACAATAATATTGGAAGATGACAACAACAGTGATTCCTCAAAATTTGACAAATAAAAAAAAATTAATGATGGCACATAAGTCATATGAACAATATATTGCATAAAAGCTACATTTTAATAACAATTAATAAAAGCCAAAGAGGTTGTCAGACGATAGATATGGAAACTTTTTAGGTTTCAACAGCCCAATGATATCACAGCAAGTTTTAAGCTTTCACTTTGATAAAACTTTGGTCATTATGTCTGATCTATTTTCATCCGATCGGACCTTCTTTACTGATAGTTGCCCTTCATCAATAGCATCTCTCACCTAATGGTATCGAACGTCAATGTACTTCAATCTCGAGTAGAATGAGAAGTTTCTACATAAGCATGTAGCACTTTAGTTATCACAGAGTACCACGTACTTTTCCTGCCTCAAACCTAACTCTTGGATAAACCTTTTCATCCACAATAACTCTTTGTTGGCCTCGGTCACAGTATTCGACCTTCGTAGTAGAAAGAGCAACATATTTTTACAATTTAAATTGTCAGGAGACTGTCCCTCCTACAAACTTGACCAAGTACCCGGATGTGGATTTACGGCAATCAAAGTATATCCGCATCTATGTAGTTGACCAATTGGAGCTTCTCTTCAAACCGCAGATGCATTTTTTAAATTCTCTTGAGATATCTTAGGATCTACTTCACAGTAGACCAATATTCCTTTCCTGGATCTGAGAGGAATCTGCTAACAGTACTGACCGCATGAGCAATGTTCGATCTTGTGCACACAGCCGTGTATATCAAACTACCAATGGCTGACGAATAAGGTATACCTCTCATGCGATCTTTCTTTGTGTCCGAGAACTGACATTACTTCCTACTCAACCTGAAGTGGTTAGCTAGTGGAGTACTTACTGGCTTGGATTTTTTCATGTCGAACCGTTGGAGCACTCTCTCAATGTAGCTCTCCTAGGACAGCCAAAGCTTATTGTTCTTTGAGTCCTAAAAATTTTTGATCCTCAGAATCTGTTTTGTTGACTCAAGGTCTTTCATAACAAATGACTCTCCCAATTGCTTCTTCAACTCCTGAATCTGAGTACTATTTTGTCCAACAATTAGCATGTCGTCTATATAAAAGAGAAGGACGATAAAATCATCCTAAAAAATCTCTATATAAAGACACAGTGGTCAGAAGCAATCCTTTGGTTTCGTTATTCGATTATGATAGACTTAAACTTTTTATATCACTGTCTTGGTGCATATTTTAGTCCGTACAGGCTCTTCTTTAGACGACAGACTGCTCCTTCCTTCCCTTGATCTCAAACCCCTTGGATTGCTCCATATAAATCTCATTCTCAAGGTCTCCGTGGAGAAATGCTATCCGGGCATCCAGCTTCACTACCTCCAAATCCAGAGTAGCTGTTAGACCAAGTACAACACGAATGGATGACATTTTTACTACTGGTGCAAAGATCTCATCAAAATTCACATCTTTGCACTGGTTAAAACCTTTCACCAAGAGTCGTGCCTTATATCTCTGATGCATGGTGTCATCGAATGTCTTCAACCGGAAGACCTACTTGTTCTTTAAGGCTCGCTACCCCTTAGGCAGCTTAACTAATTCAAAGGTATAATTTTCATACAGTGAAGTCATCTCATCATTCATGGCTTCCAACCATTTTTCTTTATGAGCATCCTTTACAGCCTCATCAAAATCTTCAGGTTCACCTACATCGGTAATCAGGACGTACTCATTTGATGACAGGCGGATGGACGGATGTCTTTCTCTAACGGATCATCGTATGGGAACCTCCTCGGCCGGTTGAGGAGAAACATCATCCTCATCTTCATTTGGTGTCGCGCCTCCTTCACTATCCTCCTTGGTCATTTCAGAGTATTGCACTCACACTGTGTCGGTTGGATAACATCAGCATTAAGGTTTGTCCGACCTGCACCAGACAATGCCCCCATCTCCTTTCTCATTTCCTCAATGATCTTTTTTTCAACAAAGACCACGTCCCTTGAATATATAAGCTTTTTTCCAACTGAGTCATAAAGCCTGTATCCAAGTTCATCTTTGCTGTAGCCCAGAAAGATGTATTGCTTCGTCTTTGTCTCAAACTTGGTTCTCTCATCTTTTGAGATATGAACAAAGGCCTTACAACCAAAAATCTGAAGATACTTATAGAAAGGCTCCCTTTCAATTCATATCTTCTCTAGGATTTCACCATTTAATGGATTACTAGGTGACCTATTAATAACATAGGTTGCCGTCTTCAGAATTTCAGCCCAAAAAGGTCTTAGGAGCATTGCTTCGGACAAGATGCACTTGACCCTCTCTATTAATGTGTGGTTCATCCGCTCTGCCATATCATTTAATTGCGGCATCTTTGGAGGTATTATTTGATGTCGGATACCATGAGACCTACAGTAGGTATCAAATTTCTCAATATATTCTCTGTCATTATCACTCCGGACGGCCTTCAACTTCTTCTCTGTCTCACGTTCAACTGGAGTATGGAATTGCTCAAATACTGCTAAGACCTCATCTTTGGATTTAAGTGGGAATACCCACAACTTCCATGAGCAATCATCAATATATGAGACGAAGTATTGAGCTCCTCCAAAGGACTTCTCCTTGAACGGTCCGTAGACATCGATGTGAATAAGCTCAAGTAACCCAGACCTTTTGAAGGATGAGTCTCCTTAGAAAGAGACTCTTTTTTATTTCCCTTCCATGCAGTGAGAACAGGTTTTCAATCTGTCCTCGTTCATTTTTGGAATATGACCTTTCTTGACCAGATGACTCATTTCTCTCTCATTCATGTGGCCCAACCTCTGGTGCCACAAGTCCGAGAATATCGTACCACTAGTAACGTTGACCTCTCCAATCTCAGACGTCATTCAGGACGTCTTTTTCCCACGGGCAACTATCAGAGACCCTCTGGTTTGTTTATAGGCCGCATTACTAAAAAATGTTGCAAAATTCAGTGTCATCAAGACTTCTTACTGAAATAATGTTCATCCGAATGTTAAGAACATGTCAGACGTCTCTCAGGATCAATCAGGTACCATTGTTGGTGACGAGAGACACGTCATATGGGCCAATAACTCTAGAAGTCTCCATATATTTCAGCCTCAAAACTCCAAAATCACTTGGAGTGTAAAATGTAAAGAGTTCCCTTTGAGAGGTGACGTGTATGGATGTATCAGAATCCACCACCCAGTCGGTCTCCTGTTCGGCCAAATTCATAGCATCATTCGCTTCACAAGTCAGAATGAGGTCGCCTCCTGTAACCACAGAGATCGAGGACTTTTTCTCATCTCGTCCTTTTTCACCTTTCTCCTTTTCTACATTTTCATACTTTCACTTGTAACAGTACTTTTTAATGTAGCATTTTTTACCACAGTAATGACACTCCATATTTTTGAACCTTGATTGAGACTTACTTTAGCCCTTTTTTCTAAACTTTTGTCTGTGGCATTTACTCCTGCCCTGTGACTCTGTCACGAGTACCTCGGAGTGTTGTGAGGTCAATGTTCATTGAGACCGTCGTCTCATCTCTTTATTCAACATGGCTTCTTTGGCCATCTCCGACGTCACGATGCCATTAGGAGCTGTGTTGACAATGGTGATTCTCATCAACTCCCATAAGTTTTGGTAGGATTGCTAGGAGACATAGACCTGCCACTTCGTCCTCGAACTTAATACCCATGCCACTCAGTCGGTCTACACATTCTTAAAATTCGTTCAGATGATCTGCAACGAACGAGTCGTCCTTCTAACGAATTTGCATCAACCTCATTAGGTGATAAATCTTGTCAGTTTTGAAAGTATTGAGTGTCTTCAACTTTTCCCACAATGCCCTGACATTCATCTCACTTCTAATGCGATTGTACACATTATCATCTATAAATTGTAGTATATAACCACACACTTGAATGTTCTCCAGCGTCCATTCCTCTTCCGATTTTGTCTAAGGTTTTTGAGTGGCGAAAATCAGAAGATGTATGGATTTAACAAGTAGCAGGTCGGACATCTTGTTATACCAAGTGTCATAGTTGATGCCGTCTAAGCAAATCCGCTTACTTCCAACCTCAATTAGCAGCATTTCACGAGTTCATCAGTCAAAGAACCTGTCTCTGATACCACTTGTTGGGACAGAGAAGTATCAGACAAACATGAAGACTTTGAGCTTGTTAAGGAAAATGGCCGGCCGGTCAGCAAACGCTCGGACACTCACACAAAGAAAATAAAATGGCAATCAAGAGGAACAAAATAGAGAAAAACATAGGAAAATTTTACGTGAAAATTTCTTTCTCAACTAAGGAAAAAAATACGAGACTTCAGTCTACAAAAGGATTACACTATGTAAATTTTTTGTTACATAAACCACTGGCTACACAAGCCCTAAGAGCCAATAAAGAAGAACAGAGTTGGGAGAATGAACACACTCGGCTCTCTCTATTACACTTTACTCTCTCTCGCTCTCTTTTTTTTTACATAATGTTCACACACACTCTCACATATATATATATTTATATATATATATATGTGTATATATATATATTTATATGTATATATAAACTGTTGAAAGCAATGGCCAAACCAATGTAGGGGACACCCATATAGACAACCGCCTGACGCACGTATACCTTGCAACATCTCTGCACCGACACTTTCCTGTAAAAGATCGTGCCCTGCAGAAAAATGACTCTACAGGTGCTCTGTAGAAGAGGCTCTGTAAAGATTGTAAATGTTTAGACAATCTTCTGAGTTGACTTTCACGTGCCCTTTTTTCAAGCAAGTCCTCTGATGCGTGTTGATCTCTGTTATGCATAGAGGTGTGCTGCTACAGGAACGCCGAGGTGAAGGACCAAGGTTTAAGGGACCGATGTGTTGAAGGTCTCACCTCGGTTGTTTTACTAGACACAGAAATAATAGCAGAAAAGAGGAGAAGTTCGGGAGAGGGAGGAAGAAAATTAGACTGAGAGGGAAGAGATTGAAGACAGGAGAGGAGAATAATCCTTATTACCTTCTGTATTACCACTAGGCCCATTTAACAGACTCAGAATCAACACGTAATAAATAGAAAATGTGAATAACTGAATCACATGGGCAGCAAAAAATAGAATTCTACATGTGGGTGTGTGAGTTAACAACGACAGTGCAAAATTAATAAAAATCTCTAAATTTGGAGGGAAGTCAAATTTGGCAGGAGCTGCGACGGGGTTCCGCTGGGCGAAGTGAATCTACGGTTGTAACTGCTGTATCAGTGGGCTCATCCTCCACTGGCTGTGCTATTGTGCATTGAGAAATTAGGCCCGTAACATTACCGTCCCCATAAAAAATAACCTTGTCCTCAATGTTAAAATCTGAAAATTCTTGATTAAGCCCAGTAATTGATTCCCAAGTTGCCTCCTTCGGGGACTGGGCCGTCCATTGAACAACAAGTTGTGGAACCAGCTTGCCAAGGTGTAGGACCTTACGGAAACCGAGCAGTTTGGCGGGAGTGATCAATGGTTTGGACCCTAAACTGTCTGAAGGCAGGGCCACGAAGTGGGCATTTGGGTCACCGTGGCACTGCTTGAGCAAGGAAATGTGGAAAACGTTATGGATTTTTGAGTATTCAGGTAATTGGAGGCGGTAAGCCACCGGACCAATGCGCTCATGAACACGGAAAGGCCCGTAATAACGTTTAGCCAGCTTATGGGAACAGCGATTAGCAACGATGAGTTGGCGGTATGGTTGTAGTTTGACGTATACCCAATCATCTACCTGGAATTCTCGGTCCGTGCGATGCACGTCTGCTTGATGCTTCATGCGCAGTTGAGCCCGTTGTAGGTTAGTTCTGAGGTTGTCCATAATGGTGGAACGATCGAACAACAATTCATCCACGAATGCGATGGTGGAACCGCTGGGCATGTAGTCAAGTAGTGCAGGGGGTGCTCTACCATAAACTTCTTCGAATGGTGTCATCTTGATGGCAGAGTGCCAGGAGGTATTATAATGCCACTCAGCCCACAGAAAAAATTTCTCCCAGGTAGCAGGTTGATCAGCAGCAAAACAACACAAGTAATCCTCTAGACAATGATTAACGACTTCAGTTTGTCCGTTTGTTTGTGGGTGGTAGGCGCTGCTGGTAGAGAGGGCTGTTCCCTGGGCCCTAAACAATTCTCGCCAAAAATTACTCATGAAGATAGGGTCCCAGTCTGAGATAATGCTGACAGGGAACCCATGGAGGCGACAAATATCCTTAATAAAAATGGTGGCCAATTCTGTGGCTCTGAATTTTCTGGCAAAGGAAGAAAAA
>JAOVVI020018731.1:0-10287 GCA_028571085.2 Nepenthes alata
TCTAAGTTGGCAAAACACTTGGAGTTAGAACATCCTTTTGTAAATTTTTATTCATTTTAATGCATTTACTTACTTACCAAAAAAAAAAAAGGTACGTGTAAGCATGCAATAAAACTTTTATGAAGAATAGAATGCAGCAAAATGGATACAGATACATGCTGAAGCATAAATGTTATAAAGCAGTGATTTACAAAAATAATAATAGAATATGACACAGGAGATTATAGAACTGTCAAAAAATAGAAACACTCAAGTTTTGAAAAGCAGAAGTCAGTGTAATCATACTTCGTTAATACTAAATTGATAAGACAGGCTTCAGAAAGTAGAAATTGGTTTCAATTCTATAGATTATAGAAAATCCCTTTCCTATCAGTGAAGGACCCAACCAGTAGACCATACTAGCGGAGGGAGCGGATAATCGAGGATAGATTGTGTTTGCACACAATCAAAGTCAGTAACAGTCGTACCGTCTCATGGGACATCTCTTCTCGTGGGATTCATTATAGTACGCTGGCTGGTAACAATAAACTACCCTCTTGTTTAACGTCTTGAGAAATGGCGGACCACCAATAGATCCATGGACAGAGTTATCCTCGATTAGCACCATAACGTTCTAAGGTATGCCAGAGAACTTAACCTAACTGTATATCAGTCATGTGTCCTAATTAACAGTATCAGAAATATTTTTCCTTCTTATTTCATAACTAAAAACTATTTTTAGTTTCAGAAATCAGTCAGAGTTTCACAATAACTCTTCAGTCAATTTCAAAATATACAGTAATAGTCTAAAACCCATCAGTTTTATTTCAGAATATATAGAAACAGTTTGAACCCTTCAGATTTATTTCAGAATATACAGTAATGGTCTAAAACCCTTCAGTTTTGCTTTAGAAATCCACGGTGATTTATCAGTATAAGTCCGTGTAAAATTTTTAGAAACAGATTACAACAGGAGCCTTATCTCAGTATAGATTAACTTTTATACAATAGAAATTATGGGTAACAATCATTAAAACCCTTCATTTTTGTACCTAGGGTTTAGCTGAAACTATTGGATGATAAAAAGACACTGAACACATGCATTTTCAAGAAATCAAAGCCAAATAGTCAAGGGCTTGTACTCAATCACGTGTGCAAGATTGTAGACATATCACCGAAGCATCGATATATGAAATATATCGTGTACGTCCGTCAGGCTAGGTGGTAGTGCCAACCTGTAAGCTACCACCCCGATCCTCTCCAGAATCTCAAAAAGACCAATGAACCGTGGCTTTAGTCGTCATTTTACTCCAAACCGGAACGTTCTATTGGATGGTGAAACTTTCAGAAAAATGAAATCTCCTACCTCAAAGCTCAATTCTTTCCTCCTCTAGTCTGCTTAACTGTTCTGTCTACTTTGAGCGATTCTTAAATTATCATGAATCAATTAAATTTTCTCTGTAATTTCTTTCACAATTTAAGAACCTAAAATCCTTTTATCTCCGATCTCCTTCCAATGAATCGACGACCTGCATTTTCTTCCATGCAGAGCCTCAAAAGGTGTCATGTCGATACTAGCCTGATAACTGTTATTATACGCAAACTCAGCGAGTGCCAGATAACTATCCCAAGTCCCTTTCATTTCTAACACCGAGGCCCTCAATGTATCCTCAAAAATCTGAATGGTGCACTCCGATTAGCCATCAGTCTAGTGGTGATACACAGTTCTAAACTTCAATTCCATCCCCAACTCCTTATGCGAACTCTTCCAAAATCTCGAGACAAAACGGGGATCCCTATCAGACACAATAGAGGCAGGAACTCCATGACGCCTCACAATTTCATTCACATATAACCGAGCCTGTCTGTCATAAGAATATGTCATCCTGATCATCAAGAAGTGGACTAATTTTGATAACCAATCAACTATAATCCAAATGGCATCATGATTCCTTGGTGTATTCGGCAATCCTAATACAAAATCCATAGTAATATCTTCCCATTTCTAGCTTGGCATCGGCATTTGTTGTAACAACCCAGAAGGCTTGCTCCTTTTAGCTTTCAGTTGTTGACATACAAGGCATTTCTCTACATAGAACATAATATCCCTTTTCATATTCCTCCACCAGAAAGTTTTCTTCAGATCGTGATACATTTTTTTCGTCCGAGGGTAAATTGTATACCGAGATCGGTAAGCTTCCTTCAAAATCTTGTCCTTCAATTCTCTATTATTCGGTACACATAATCGTTCTCTAAACCTCAACATTCCATCAGTTCGGATATTAAAATCAGCTCGAGAATCTCTTTCAGATCACTTACAATATCCACAAGAAATGGATCATTAACTTGCTTCTCCTTAACTTTATTAATTACCTTCGATTTGATTTGAAGATAAGATAGGAGCATCCTACCACCCTTAGCATAAAACTGGATATCACATTGCTTCAGATAATCCAACATTTCCATCTACTTGATTTGCAACATAGCCACATACCGCGATCGACTGCTCAATGCATCTGTAACTACATTTTTTCTCCTTGGCTTATACTGTATTTCACAGTCATAGTCCTTCAAGAAATCAAGCCACATTCTTTGTCTCATATTTAGTCCTTTTGTGAAAATAGATACTTTAAGCTTTTGTGATCAGAGTACAAAAGGAACTTTTCACCATACAAATAATATCTCAAAAATTTCAAGGCAAACGCCATAGCAACTAGCTCCAGATCATGGGTCGGGCAGTTTTTCTCATGCACTTTCAGTTGTCTAGACCCATAGGCTACAACTTTACCATGCTGCATCAGAACACGACCCAAACTCGCCTTAGAGGCGTCACAGTTTACCTCAAAACCTCCTAAATCCTCTAGAATAACCATTATCGGAGTGGTAGTCAAGCGATCCTTCAGCTATTGAAAACTATGATCACATTCTTCTGTCCACTCAAATTTAGCCTCCTTCAGTAATTGAGTCAAAGGCGTAGCAATTTGCGAGAAATTCTCTACGAAATGCCTGTAATAATCTGCCATGGCTAGAAAGCTCCTAACCTCAGTCACAGAAGCCGGCCTACTCCAATTTATAACAGTCTCCACCTTCTTTGGATCCACAAAAATACCACCATTTGAAATTATATGCCCCATAAACATCACCTTCTCTAGTCAGAATTCATATTTACTCAGGTTAGCATACAATTTTTCCTTGCAGAGCACTTCAAGTATCATCCTCAAATGCAAAGATTCTCGAGCCTATTTTAAATCCATTGTCAAAGACCAGCGTGGTTTTTTGCTTGACTTCATAGACTTATGTTGGAATGATGTGTCTAAGGCCACAAAGGATAAGTTCAGATCAATCTTTCCGTTGGCGGAGGTTTTTCTGAATTGCCCCTCGAGTACCTTTTTTGAATCCCTCCGTCTGTTGGTGACTGCCACTTCCTCTAAGCCTCACATTGACGTCTTATCTCCTGAGAGAAAGTCAATTTTATTTGATCTCCTTATTTTCCTGCTGAAATGGAATAAGGATTTTTCGTCAGGTCAATATATTGATCTGGATGGTTTAGTGGTGAGCCTCATGAGGTACTGATTTTATATGCACGTACTGTGGTTTGGTTGTGATGAGGGCGGAGTGGCATTGAGTTTGATGAAGCCGGAGTGCCTTTGTTCTCTTAATGCCGGAGTGATGTGCGATGTGGCTTTGTCTGCTTTTTTGAGAGGCAGAGTGCCTTTTTGAAGCCGGAATGCCTTTCGCACACTTAAAGGCCGGAGTGGATTGCGTGATTGAGTCCTGAGTGGCTTTTTATTAAGGCGGAGTGGTTTGTGTGTTTTCAACGCCGGAGTGGTTTTTTGAAGACGGAGTGCGTTTTGAGGCCGGAGTGGCTTCTTGTTGCCGGAGTACCTTTTGAGGTCGTGTGGAATCTGAAGCCGGAGTGCCTTTTGCACACTAAAAGGCCAGAGTTGGACTGCGGGTGTTGAGGCAGGAGTGTCTTTTTGTAGCCGGAGTGCCTTTAGAGGCCGGAGTGGCTTTTTGAAGCCGGAGTGCCTTTTGTGACTGAAGTGGCTTTCTTACAATGATAGATATTACTGTAACCTTATAATTATAATGACTGTTGTCATAGGTTTAGGGGACTCCCCTGCTTCTATATCTCTTTCCCCAAGTCGGTAAAACACTTAGTTAAGAACATAGTTTTTTTGTATATTTTCTTTAAACTTTAATGCAATTAATTACTTATCAAAAAAAAAAGATTTGATCTTCGGGATTAAGCACAGCAAGGTGGCATTGATCTGCTTCAAGATTTTCCCATGAAGGAAGAAATCTTGAACTGCTTCAATAATGGACGTACCAATTCATTCCAAGCAGCTTTAAAAAATTTGACAGAAAAGCCATCCGGACTTGGGGCTTTATTGTCTTTTTTTTTTGTAAGTAAGTTAAATGAATTAAATGAAATAAAAATTACAAAACGATGTCTAACTCCAAGTGTTTTGCCAACTTAGATTTAGAACGAGTTAGGGCATACCCCGAGCATTACCATGAACAAAATCATGAACCGATGAAAAGAAAATTGAAAAAACATCACCTAGGTGTATTTCATCTAAATCAACCATATGCATCCCGGCCCCTCAACAAAAAGCACAAATGGGAGCACCTTAAAAATAAGGCTCCAAGACCCGGGCAATCAGCATCCCGCGTCAGCAGAAAATTCCATCAGCATCCGAGAAAGCAAACTGCAGCAGCAACAGCACATTTCCGGGCGAGCCATCTGCAGCACAAAATAATTACCAAGCAAAATATGTATCAGCAGCATCTAAATATCCCAGTGAAGAATATCCCAGTGAAGAATCCAAACAAACAATGTTGTTTGAGAAAGACCAAGTCTTTTTTTTTTTTTTTTTTTTTTTTTTGGTAAGCAAGTATTTTGGATTGATGGGAGAAAAAATTACAAAATTGATGTTTTAACTCCAAGTATTTTGACTTGGGAGTAAAACATAATCCGCTGGGGCATACCCCGAGCGATAAGTACATACTGAGGTACATAACAGACCTTTAGGAGGCCATCATTCTACATAATCTATAGAAAATGGAAAAAATTTCATCCCAAAACAGCGAGTCCAATCCACTGATCCCAAGCCAGGCGGCGCTGCATTGAACCTTCAGCAACAAAGAACATCACCACTTTAGGTTCAAGAAACCACACAGCTATGGACGTTACAGCAACTTTTCCATAACCGCCATCCATCGAACAGCCAAGTCTCCAAAAGGATCCAGCTAATCCACCGGCTCCAGCTAATCCTCCTCCAAGCATGCCAAAAAAACCATGTCTTCTCCAGCAGCAGCAAAGGACCGCCAGCAGCAGGACATCATCCCGATTGCAGCAACAACCTGCTGGTAATGCTGTACCAGCAAGGAAACCAAGCAACAGCACCTGTCTTCCACATCCAGCGTTAGAAGCTTCAACCAGCAGCTAAGCAGATTTAAATGCTCCTCAAAATTCCAGCAGCAGGGTCATCATGCATCACCACGCATCATTGGCACCCCCACTGATGCATTCAACTTCAACCCATAACCACATCATGGCCGATGTACTACAGCATCCGCTCTCCACAAGGCAGGACCGCAGAAAAAGCAGCAGCATCATGACTGCCGAGGCCTTTCCAACATTATCAGCAACACAGCCAGGCCTGCATACGCAACAACCAGAATACACATGCTGGTTGCAGATCTCAATCAGCCCGACCCCAAGACCTCAATTGATACCACTCAGCATCTGCCAGCACCAACCCAAACAGGATCAGGGCATGTTGCATCAAAATCAATCACTGTCCAAACAATGGAGCAAATTCCAGGATCGTTCTACAATGATACAGAGCAAATCCTCTCAGCCATCCCCTGCATCAGCCTTATCATCAACAATGAGACAGAGCAGTGGAGCCATCGATTTTACTTGGAATTCAGCACCAGCATCATTATTTATAAGAAACCCACCAAACAGGCAGTCCCTTAACAAATTGCAACACAGCAATAAGCCACCTGGAAATGACAATTCCCAGTTGCAACAGAAGGAATAGCCATCTGGTGCAAAATGGAGGAATCATCAATTCCCATAAGGAGGAAACAGATTATGGCATAATGCCATTCATCCTACACAACAAAATGGAGCCAGCAGCCAATTTTGCAAATACAGAATCCTCTTGTTTAATTTTAGAAATTACAGCATTCCTAATATTCAACCTTGCCGACTCCAGGAGCAAGATCCTTAGGAGTAGCATCAACAATCACCTCATTATTGGCATTTGTATCCTATTGTTTGACAGGCAAACACAGAGGCTTGGCACCAGCCTGGTGGCCATCCAAAGAGAAGGATTTCCCACACCCAGCACCAAACTGCCATCAGAACATCAGCAACACAAACTCACCGCTATTTAGCAGCGAAAATTTAGGGGCACCATCTCAACAAAAAGGACAAAAAGTCACCAAAAGGCAGCTCATCCAGCTACTCAGTCCACTGCCGACATGTCCCAAGCCATAATCACAAGGGCTCCCCCGACCCATTCAATAAATGGGGCACACAGCAGTCAGAGCAGCATAGAGGACAATCAGCAACCTTAGTTCTTTTGAGAAGAGACAGCACCCACTAGACAAAGCTGTTTCAAGTAAACAACAGCAACAGCTGGCTTTTTACACCAGAACACGAGCAGGAACAACTCCACTCAATAATGCCAGAACTGGCAGTAGACAACGAATCATCATACCTCAACCAATGAGGTCAGCCAACGAGAATTCATCATCCACACAGAGACCTCAACCGGCAAGAAAACGCCTCAACAGATAGCCACTAGAACCAGCAGCAATCGAGCAGAGAACGTGCCCCACCAGGAGGCCAGAGTAAGCAGCTCCCAAATTATCAGCTGCCGAATCCGAATTCAAACGGACAAATCCCAACCCACAGTCAATCCGAGGAATGGCCCATCATCCACATAGACGAGTGAGACGAGTGTAGCCAAGATTGAGACCGAAGCCTATAACCCCATTAGAATGGGGTAACCGAATCGAGGACTCGACCCTAGGCTTGCACCGAGGAAACGAGAAATCAGTCTTGTGAGAGAAAGAAGACCTCGTAGGCCTGCAACCAAGCCTGAATCAACAGAAAAGAATCACACAGCAGCGGCCGAAAGTTCAACGAACGCCAACACTTCAGAACAGAGGTCCAGAACTCGAAGGAATCTAGAATCGGAAACCATGTATCGACCGGGCTGAGCAACCAGGAGGCCGGCCAAGGCCGGCTCCGGCGCCGCCCGGCCAGAGGAGGATCACCGGAGGGGCCGGCCGAGAGGGCCGAGCGCCAGCAGTGGACAGTTCAAAATTCGAAATCGAATTTTGAAAATCGCCTTGTCAGAGCGAAAATTGTCAGAGCGCCCACGTCGCTGGAACACCCACGATGCATAAGCTTACTATTCAGCCTCCCCGTTGGGCAGAATTTGGATTGGGTGGGATAGCTCTGTTGTTGATTTGAGTTTGTTGAACAAAACTACTCAAATCATTCACTGTAAAATTCTTAATAAAATCACCAATCACTCCTGCTTTATCTCTTTCATTTACGCATCTAACCTGGAAATTGACAGGAGATCCCTTTGGAACGAGCTTCGTGCGATCCACCACCTCATTTCCCACAAACCCTGGGCTGCTCTGGGTGATTTCAATGCTATTAGAGCTCCTTCTGAGAACCTCGGGGGTAGCTGGCATGAAACCAGTGCCATTGCCCTTGACAGATGCCTCACTGACTGTGAGCTCCAAGACCTTAACTTCAGCGGATCCTTTTTCACTTGGAATGATGGCAGAGACCCTGGATCTCGTATCTTCCGCAAACTTGATAGAGTGGTTGTCAATGGTCCTTGGCTCTCTGAGCTTCCTTCCTTAGCATCTTTTCCCCCTGCTAGACTCTCGGACCACTCCCCATGCATCCTCACCCCTTCCATTTGGACGCCCCACCGTGCTGGTTGTTTCCGGTTCAATAACTTCCTTGCACTCCACCCACAATTCCTTTCCACTGTCCGTACCTGCTGGAGTCGCAGTATCCAGGGGGTTCCTATGTTCCAAATTGTCTCTAAGCTCCGTCTTCTCAAAGACCTGCTGAAAGAGCTTAACAGGAACATGGGTAATGTTTTCGAAGAGGTTGCTCGAACTAGATCGCAACTTGAGGCCTTTCAGAGAAACGGCCCTCCTGTTGGCTCTCACCTGGTGGATCTTGAGGAGGACCGGCTTAAAGCTGATTATCGCCGTGCTTTAAGGACGGAGTGCGATTTCCTTCAACAAAAGGCGAAGATTAGATGGATCAAGGATGGGGACCAATGCACCCGATTCTTCTTTCGCTCCATTGAAAGCAAGCTTAACCGCTGCAGGATCCTCTCCCTGACCAAAGAAGACGGATCTCCTACCTCCAACTTGGAGGATGTGCAAAAACTCCTCCTCAACCACTTTTCCCGTCTCCTGGGAACGGGCAGGGAGAACGGCGCCTTCTCCAAAGAGAGCCTTCGCCCTTTTATCCATAACTCTGTGCCTGATGCCCTCCTGCCGGACCTCTGCCGCCCAATCTCCTCGGAAGATGTCCGCCAGGCCTTGTTTTCGATTGATGACATTAAGGCTCCTGGCCCGGACGGATTTTCAGCCAAATTTTTCAAAGCTGCCTGGAATATCATAGGTGAAGACATTACTGCTGCTGTTCAAGACTTCTTCCTTCATGGGAGAATGTTAAAGCAAATCAATTCAACTCTGCTTTGCCTCATCCCAAAGATCAAATCTCCCTCCAAAGTTTCGGACTACCGCCCCATCGCGTGCTGCAATGTCATTTATAAGATCATCTCTAAGATCATCGCTGCCCGCCTCCAACCCACGCTTCCTTACCTTGTTAGCAATTGCCAAACCGCTTTCATCTCGGGGAGATGCATTGGAGACAACATCCTGCTGGCTCAAGATCTCCTCCACAAATACCACCTCAACAAGGGGGCCCCTCGTTGCGCCATTAAAGTTGACCTGATGAAGGCCTTTGATTCTATCCACTGGGACTTCATCCTAGCGGTTCTTGAGCTGATGAATTTCCCGCCCATTATGGTCAATTGGATCAAACAATGCATCACCACCACCTCTTTCTCCATTAACCTTAACGGCTCTTCGGTGGGTTTCTTCCATGGGGCCAAAGGTCTTAGACAGGGTGACCCCCTCTCTCCCTATCTTTTCGTCCTTGGGATGGAGGTCCTGAACGGCATCCTGACCAGAATGACTAGGACTAACACTGACTTCAAATTCCATTGGAATTGCGACCGCTCCCGTATTGTGATGCTTGGCTTTGCGGACGACCTCCTTCTATTCTCCAAAGCGGACCGCAACTCCATTCAGGCCATTCATGAGTGTCTTAACATCTTCAGTTGCTTGTCTGGCCTCACCCCCAACCCAGAGAAGAGTGAGGTCTTTTGCAGCTCTATCAGTGAGGATACCCTTCGCTGCATCATTGACATTCTCGGATTTAAGCGTGGCTCCCTCCCTGTCAGGTATCTCGGAATCCCCCTTATCACCACGAAGCTCACCAGCTCCGACTGCAAGCCTCTCCTGGACCGTATTCAACTTCGAATATCTTCTTGGAAGAACCGCTGGCTCTCCTTTGCTGGTAGACTTCAGCTTATCTCTTCCATCCTCTCCACTATCCACAACTATTGGGCTTCCATGTTCATTCTTCCCAAATCTATCCTGAACAGTATTAACAAAGCCCTCTGCTCCTTCCTGTGGCATGGCTCCCTTGATGGTAGATTCTCTGCTAAAGTTGCCTGGAAGGATGTCTGCTCCCCCAAAGATGAAGGGGGTTTGGGTCTGAAAAATCTGGTCGCATCTAATAAAAGCCTTCTTTGCCGTCACTTCTGGAGGATCATCACCAAAGATCCTGCCTCCATTTGGGTTTCTTGGTGTCACATTCACAGACTCAAAGATCGCTGCATTTGGACCATAAAAATTCCAGATTCAGCCCCTTGGAGCTGGAAAAAGCTTATGAAGCTCCGACCTGCTCTTCGCCCCGTTATCCGATTTCGTATTGGCGATGGGGCCGACACATTCCTCTGGCTTGATCATTGGCACCCTCTGGGTCCTCTCTGTGATCGGACTAGTGAAAGAACCAGATGTGTTACTGGTTTGCCCCTGGATGCAAGAGTTAAGGACATCATCACTAATGGTGATTGGTGCTGGCCTAACCAATTTGACACTGAGGTAGCGGATATCGCTGAACACATGCCCCCCTACCCCCCTGATATCTCTCGCAAGGACCTTGCTCTCTGGTCG
>JAOVVI020018732.1:0-10287 GCA_028571085.2 Nepenthes alata
AATGAAAGTAATAATTTCTAGTACGCATCTCAGGTTCGAAAGAAGAAAAGAAAAATTTTTATGTCCACCTATTTATCATTTCATAATTTATTATAATGAAGGATTTTGGTTTTGACGGCGGCTTTTGTTTGTGTTAAAAAGTCGGGTCGTCACAATAATAATCTAACCTCTTCATATTCATTTTGAATAGATATCGTTTGTTCGTGATCTTTAATAGCTAAAGCAGTTTTAAAATCAAAAGTTACTATTCTATAAATCTCTTCTACTTGTTGTGTAGGTATCGTCCATTTGGTAAAATCTTTACTGTTAGGTATAACTAACAACTCTTTAGAATTCGTTGTCATACTTGAAGATGAACTATTTCCCCTGATCATTCTTCTTAGTCGAGTTGCCATAGTTTAATTTCTTTACGACTTAATACACAATTTTCTCAACATGGTTCTACAGACACAATTCTTCACACACTCTTGCAGAGTCAATTGACGGGACCACCCCCGGGACCACCCAATTGCACTCTTTTCTTAACACGGGCTAACCAACGGTTAAACAGGCTAACCAACGGTTAAACGGGCTAAACCAACGTTATTCCGATTTGATGCAAGTGATAGCGAATTTATCGTGTATGCAGAAATATGCATATAGATTATGCAAAAGCAATGCCGAAATTAAACAAGAACAATCCCGAAGAGAATAGTGTCACCAATCCCCTCCCCAGACACAAGAGAACGAGACACTTGTCTCTGATACCAATTAGGACTATGCAGGATCTTTTCATTCAGAAAAACCTTTTTACCGGCAATTATGTCATTACAACCCCCTATTGATTAATGATATGGAGATTGAGAATTGGGTGTTCCGGAAGACTAGGGCTTCACATAAAGGCCAATGGTGATATTCATGGCCTTCGGTGCGTGGATATGCTGATATGGCAAATTGTCGATTTTGTACCAATATGCTGTTATAGTGGTGGATTGTGTTTGGGCGACTTCCGTAAGGAATGCATTTTCCTTTCTAGGCTGCTATTTTTGGTGGAGGTTGGCTCTCTAAGGTTGCCGGATTGATTTTTTTGCCAGTCTGGCGTAGGCCTCCCCCAAAAAAAAAGCATACCTGCCATTTTGCTCCTTTCTCCCCTATTGTGCCGGTTGGCTATTGCCAGCATGTTAAGTGTGGAATTCTACCCTGTATGGCAGGTGTGGAATTCCTAGAATGAAGGCCGGTATTCTTGGGATGGTTTGCTTGAGATTGATGGATTGGCATATGCTGTTCCGTCTCTTTATGGCGGTACAGACTTGATGAGTCAGCTTATGGCATCCTGGTCTCTGTTAAGCTGGAATACGTTTGCCAGTTTGCTTTTTGGTTCTGCCGATTCGGTGTCATGCCGATGTGGCTCATTTGCCCTCTGTAGATGCTTCTGTTTTTCTAATGGGCAGTGTGAGTACCTTGGCCGGTTTTCTATATGCTGTAGGACCGGTATGGAGTATTGGCTGGTTTGGTGTGCCTTTCAGTGTTATGTTTTTTTCCAGAATATTGCATAATGTCGGTTTGGTGCGTGAAAAGAAAAAACAAAGCACACCTGGTGCTTCTTGCCCGATTGCTATCTATGCCGATTTGGGTTTTCTGCAGGATTGGCCTGCTACCAGGTTTGCCTACCGGTATGAAGTTACAGGGTTGGCCGGTATGAAGATGACGGATTGGCATACTAGACGGTATAGAATTCTGGGTTTGGATGGCCGACTTGGCCAAAATGGAAGGAATGAGGGTTTGACCGGTTTGGTTTTACCTATGCAATTTGGTCTATTGCAGCACACTACCGGATTGCTCTTAGCGTAATTGGAGTAGAATGCCGGTTTGGGTGTATTGACTGGATTGATAACCTTGCCTGGCCTGATGCAACGTGGCGGTATGCTCTGCCCGGTATGCCCATTATGCAGCAATATGACAATATGGTATGCTCTGGTTTGCCCGATTGACTGGTATGCTCTTACTTTTGGAGTGGATACTTGTTAGCACGCCTGGTAGACATGTTGGGCCGCAATAGGGGCACTATGTTCTACGGTCTAACCGAATTGGTTGATGGACCTAGGCGGTTGTAACTCTTTTTATTCCTTTTTTTTACTTTGGTTTCACGACATATTTCACGGTACTTGGGGAATGCCCCAATATCTTTGTTCTACATCCAAGTCGGTAAAATACTTAAAGATAGAATATTGATTCTGTATTTTTTTCCTTTTTTATTTATAAAATTTACTTACTTACAAAAAAAAATATTGGCGCAAGCCACCTTGATCATAGTGAATTATTGGAAAAGTTAGGATCTTGTTATTTCAGGATTATGATAGGTGGCTACCCTCTGTCTAAGTGGGGGAGGAGCTTATGGTTCAAAATTGTATCGCCAAAGTGAGGTTTTGTGGTGAAGTCTTTGCCTTGAAATTTTATGGATATTACTTTGGGAATAATGGATGTCCTGTGAATCTATAAGTTAAGGACCGTAAAAATGGGTGGATTTTGGTTGCATCATATGTAAATTGGTGCCCTTGGGCTAAGAGGGAGGAGAATTCCTAGTGTGAGTTACTATTTCATAAATCGGAGTTAGCAACTAGAAGTTTCAGTCTAAGAAATTATGGGTAGGTGCGAATGTTTGAGGAAATAGGCTGTTGTATTCCTAAATTGGGAATCAAAATTGCATCAAAAAAGTTGGAGTTATCAGTTGTGTAACAAATTCAAAAACCACATCAAATCCGTGGTGAATGTACCATTGTAGTCTCCGATCTTATTGCGGTTTGAGGATTTGTGGAAGTTGTTTCTTTAGTATGGGCACTTTATGACCTTATGACTCCTGCATAAATGGATGTTCAGAGAGAAATATGTACTTTGAAAAAATGTCGATTTGATGACATACTAACAAAATGAGGAGGATGCAAAGCATCTTGCCTTAGATATCTGATTTTGATTTGAGATCTATATCAAAGTCTTAACCAAGCATGATAGAGGAATTGGAATGTTAGGTTGAGATCGTGACAGTAAATGGTAATCAGATAACTTAGAGGAATTGATCAGAGTGTACATTGAAAGAGTGATGAATCTATGTTTATATTAAGGTTTAAGTTAATGCTTAGAGAAAATGCTCAATTTTGAAGTTTAGTATGAAATGAAATGAGGCATGTTGCTTGTTTAAGGTTCGGAATCAAGTTAGAAAAGTAGTTAATAAAATAGGATTGCCTTCGGACTTAGTGAATTTGGATCAGGAAAGGACGCGTCAAATTGTGAGGGTCAAGGTAATCCGAATGTTTAAGGTTTTCTAGGATAATCACCTTAATCTGGAAATAATTTGGAGATATTAGGAAAGTGATCGTCAAATTTTAAAGACGAAATCTTTATAAGGAAGAGTGTGTCGACCCGAGTTCCCAAAATATAGTAATTCTAGTAATTGAATTGGTATAATTAAGTTTGAGATAAGTAAAATTAAAAAAAGTAAAAATTTTCGTAGTTCAGCAAACCGTAGCACGGTGCTTACTGTGTGCTCAAGCACGGAAGTAAGTGCCAAAAACCAGTAGGGTGCCGCTCGCTGGGCGCCTGCCGCGCTCGAGCGAAGCCCCTACAGTGAATCTGCGCTCGCTATGCGCCTACCGCGCGCTAGAGCGCAGGCGCAAAATTCGGTCACTAACTTTTGTTTCGTTTATAAATTAAAAGAAGGGGGAGAGGGTTTGGCAGCAGAGCACGATGAGCAGCGAATGGAGAAAGGAGAGAAAAGTGAAGGGAAGAGAAGAAATCTACAATTTTGATCCGATCCGGGTAAAAATAACAGTAGAGTAAGTTAATGCAAGTGTACTCCGGACGCTATTTTCTGTTCTTACTGCTTTTCTGTATCTCTGAATATATGTTTATGCTCTAAATTACCGTTTCTTCATGGTAAATAAGGTATGATTCTATAAATTAATCTATTAGATTCCAAGTTTACCTGTATGTATTGTAACATGTGACTTTAGTTTCATGATTGTGCATGCGTTTGGTGTCCAATTATGGTCTGACAGCTCAGCGTGAAACCCTAGGTCGAGAAATTAGGGATTTGATGCTTTTGTTCCCTAAACTTCAAGATATAATTGTGATTCTGTAATATGTTAAGGCCATGAGGTTATTTTAGTCTGAAAAGTCCCAAAAGAATATACTATTAAACTTCTTAGATGTTTCGAGGTTATCTGAAGGGTTATTTGTATAGGTTTGACTGGATTTGTATTTAAGGATTAAACTGTAAACTATACTGTTAGGTTACAGAGAAGTTCTGAAGTGACTGAATGTTCATAGGTATGAATCTTATGAATGGAAGTGTTAATTGGAGATTTGATAAAGCTTATCTGACGACTTGCACTTAAAGATTTAAATTGGAACTGAACCGTTGAGCTATAGAGAAGCTCTGAAGTTGACCGAAGGTTTAATATTATGAATTAGGATGATCTTTGGGGTACGGAGAGACGGAGATTAAAGAAAGGACGAGAATATCCTCCGTTAAGTAAATCAGTAGGATTCCGTTAACAAGTCAATGACCTCGCCCTTAGGTTAACGTATTGAAACACTGAATAATATACTCTAGAACTGCACTGAATAATAGATGATAGGACTAAAGAAATCATCCTGCCATCGGGATGTAAAATATGAATGGTATGTAAAACTTAAAAGTTAACAAAACCATCATGCCCTCGAGATATAAAGTATGGATGGTATGTAAAGATTAAAGTAAATAAAAGAGAATTCATCCTACCCTCAGAATGTAAAGTATGAAAAGTATGTAAAGACTAAAGTAAACAGATGTCATCCTGCCCTCGATATGTAAAGTATGGAGAGTATATAAGGACTAAAATGAATACATGCCATCCTGACCTCGAGATATAACGTATGGAGGATAATAGGTTTAAAAAAAAACTTAATACTCTGAAATGTGAACTCTTAATCAAGAATTAGGGTTCCGTATGTATGATTTTCTTGTATTCTGCATTGTGTTTATACTTCTGTTACTCTCGCCTGTATGCATGATTTTTTTCCGTATCCTTTTTAAGTTCTCGTCTGAAAGTACGTATACATTATATATATATATATAATTTTACTATTTTGGGTACATTTATTGAGCTACTAGCTCACTCATTGCTTTCTATTTTTCCCTTCAGATAAGCAGATCCTAATGAGGATCGAAGTCAAAAATATCTAGATGAAGTCAAAGTTTGAGTTTTGAAGACCTTGGGAGACTTCAGGGATTCGAAGGATTTTTGGATTCCATATAACTAGTATTGTAAATTAATGTTGTATATTACGATGAATGCGGGATGATACTATGTCTTGATGAATGCTTTGTTCTTGCTTCCGCAAGTTGACTTATGAATTTAGTTACTTCCGCTTTATTTTGATATTTTGGATATGTATAAGTCCTAGATGGCATCTCATTCTGAACTTGAAATAGTGGATAAAAATATGTTGTGCTAAAGCCATGGACAATATGACTATTGTAGATCCTGTGTGGTGTTGTAGATGTGATGTGGAGTCAAATTATGAAAAATTGGATATTTATATACCTGTGCAGGTTAATTTAACAGGTTGTATGTGCAGGTTAATTTAACAGGTTATATTTTTTATTTTCATCCAATTATAAAGAAAACTCTGCCAAAAAACTTTGTGAATTTTATGAATATTAATTTTGTTTGCTTATTGATGGAAGGTCTTTAAAGGACAAATTTATTTCGTCACAGTAAGCACCCTCCAAATGATAGCCATTTATTCTTCCAGGATGCAACCCACTTCTTGATTCTGTCAATAAGAGACTGGCAGTCCTTGTTCGTCAAGCGAGACGTGATAAGTGGCACTCCCAAATATCTGACTAGGAGCTGCCCTTTTTTATATCCAAGGATGCTGATGATGTTAGTAGCATGGTTGGGATTGTCCATGCATACAAAAACCTCGCTCTTATCTTGTTGGCCATAAGGCCGGATAGAATCTGAAATTCCTGAAGGCACTCATGTAAAATTCTGGTGGAGACGGGGTTTATCTTAGAAAAGAGCAGCAGGTCGTTTGCGAATGCAAGCATCACCGTTTGTGTGTCCTTGCATTTCCAATGGAATTGGAATAATTTATTCCGCCGCGCTTTCATTTCTATTATATCATTAAGGACTTCCATGGCCAAGACAAAGAGATATGGCGATAAGGGGTCACCCTGCTGCAAGCCTTTGGCACCTTTGAAAAAACCTATCGATTCGCCATTAATGTTGATGGAATACGACGTTGTGATGCACTGCTGGATCTGGGTGATCATCTGGTTAGGGAACCGCATCAGATGTAGAGTAGCAATAATAAAATTTCAATGAACAGAGTCATACGCCTTCATCAGATCTACTTTCATGGCGCATCTGGGCTCTCCTTTGCCCGAATGATACCGATGCAGAAGCTCCTGGGCTAGAGGATATTGTCACTAATTTGACGTCTAGCAACAAATGTCGTCTGGCATTTATCCACCAAAATAGGCAGGGTACTACGGATATAGTTAGCAAGAATCTTCCATATGATCTTGTAAATCACATTACAGCATGACATTAGCCTGTAATCGTTCACCTTTGCAAGGGAAGTTATCTTAGGGATAAGACTAATGATAGTAGCGTTCACCTGTTTTACGAGCTTCCCATTGGTGAAGAAGTATTGAACAGCTTCCACCACCGAAGGGCCTATAATGTGCCATGAATCCTTGTAAAACTTTGATGAGAAGTCGTCAGGGTCAGGAGCTTCAGAGTCTCCGATTAATAGAAGGGCCCAATGAATCTCTTCCTCGTGCACCGGGTTATAAAGAGCCTCTTTGACCGAAGGAGGAAGAGTGTGCTGAGTATACGGACGGAGCCGCTCCAATCCAGCCATTGCTGTGTCACTGCTAGTTCCCAACAACCTCGTGAAATGGTTAATAATCAGCGTTTGCACGGTCTCCTTAGTCTTGGTAAGCTCTCCATCATCTTTTGTAAGAGAGAGGATTCGGTTGCGGTTGGGTTTGCCATTGGAGTGGAAAAAATATCTCGAGCATTGATCCCCTTCCTTAAGCCAGTGAAGCTTAGCCTTTTGTTGTAAGAAAGCAATCTCTTTGGCCAATGCGTGAAGGTAATCCACCTTGCATGATCGTTCTACCTTACTAGCCACACCTCCATCATAAGCGTTGGGCTAAGCCCTCTAAATTTCCTCTAGCGCTTTATGCGTGCTCACCACTTCCTCGAAGACACTCCCAGCAGATGTGTTAAGATCTTTGAGGAGCCGTTTAGCGTTTTTCAGCTTCTCCATGAGTCTGAACATTGGGGAACCATATCTATCCACCTTCCAAGCTTCACTGACAGCTGGAAGAAATCAAGGGTGAAAGGTGAGAAAATTGTTAAATCGGAACATGCCCTTCCTTTTTGGATATGTTTCCTCGAAATGCAGAAGACAAGGAGAATGATCAGATAATCTAGCAGGAAGGAAAGTGGCTTTATATTTGGCATAGTTAAAGAGCCAACTGCCATTCAATAACACACAATCTAGCTTCCTGTAGATCCGAATAGATGCATTGCGACCATCATTCCAAGTGTAATATAGACCCTCATGGCACACATCAACAAGATCACAATCAGTAAGGCAAGAGTCAAGGTCCATACTACTGCGAGCATGCCAATTACCTCTCCCAACCCTTCTGAAGGTGCCCGGATGGCATTAAAGTCCGCTAGAGCTGCCCAAGGCAGTGGGCAAAATCACACATCCTCCGAAGGCTGTCCCAAAGATCGCGCCTTTGGGATTCCGAGTTGACACCATAAATAATAGAAATAAGTCTTGCCTTCCCATCAGGTCGGTAAGTAGCTTTGCAGTGGACAGCTTGATTATCCTTAGAGATAATATCCAAATCGACTTGATCCAAATTCCAATTAATCCAAATACGCCCAGTAGAAGTGTCAGAATAGTTTCCAGTAGAAGTGTCAGAATAGTTCATATCTCATTTCCATGTAGGCATAAGGTTACTGGCAATCATAGCGACATTTCGCTCTCTGACATTGGTTTCTCCCAAACCAACAATATCACATCTAGACGACACAATAAACTACCGAGTTTCATATCTCATGATCTTTCGCACATTACAACAAGCAATACTAATCATGGGGATTGGATGGATTTGGGGGGCTTCCTTTCGCCCCTTTATGTCTTTTATGAGCAGAGTTCGACTTCTGACCTTGAGGAGGCCCATCTCTTGCTGCATGAGCAACAGTGGACTTGTTATTGTTAATGCCACTTTCAGGGGGAATGGAGACATTCCCACTCAAAGTGGTCGAAGGGTCCTGGACCTTAATCCTGCTTGGCCCAGCATCAGATAGAGTAGGCTCCTTCCTCAAAGCTCCAAAATCCTTAATCAGCTTATTAATATGGGAACAAGAATATTTCGACCTGGGAAGATGCAAGTCCTGGCACGTTCCTCTACTATCTGTACCAGCCTCATTGTCCAAGCTGGTAATACTGCAAAGCTAGAGGAAATAGCGCTTTGTTGCTGATCAATACTCCCCTGCACCAAGTCATAGGGCTTAGACTCAGTTACTGCTGAGAAGTCACTATCCACTCCACTCTTGCAAATTGTCAAAGCCAGCCTGGACGGACCCGGCAAAGAACTATTTTCCCCATCAGAAAATGCAACAGAGGGACTGGGGTCATTCGGACAGTGCTTAGACATCTCCAGAGTACAAGAAGGCTTCCCTTCCTTGACGTCAGCTGAGGTTAAAATAGCATTAGCATTCTGGCAAAACTCCTTAGTATCCATAGAAGGGTTAGATTCATCGGTCGTTAGCAGGATCACAAAAGTATTGGATGAACACGTCAGAGAATCGACCACCATCTTTCCCTGTTGCCTTTCTATCGGTTTATTCCTTTTAGGAGCTAACTTATCCATATTGGAATCCTGACCCAAATGCTCCTAACCATTGGCTAGAGCATTAGTGGAAAATGGAGAAGGGAGAATTCTCCCTGTAGGCTTATAAACTTTCTTAGCCTTGCACTGGGACTCACTGTGCCCAAAACAATGGCAACTACCACAACGCACCGGCTTCCATAGGTAGTCCACACCGACCACCACTTGGGATTCCATATCAGAGGATGAATCCACCCTCGTTTTAAGCCTGATTTTTTAGGGAAAAGATGCACTAGCACCGACTGCTACATAAACCCGTGCAAAATTCATACGATCCATACGGAATTAGCATCAAACTGGATAGGTTTTTCCACTATGCTAGCAATCCAGCTTAGACCCATAGGAGTCCAAAATTTTACAGGCACATTCATAAGGTTAATCTAAATAGGAAAGGATTTGTATTCTTCCTTGGACAGAAGCATACCTCAAACCCAGCGTTTAAGGAACAAGGCTTTCCCTGCAAAAGCCCACAGACCTACTTTCAAACACTTCTCCATCATCACAACTAATGAGAAACGGAAGAAGAAAAAACCGGAGGCATTCCCTATAACGTGAGAAATCCCAAACCGAGCCCAAATTTTGAACCGCATTAGAAGAAGAATCAAATAAAGTAATAGGAGAGGATGGAGTGCCTGCTGGCATATATTTCGAACATAGATCGGGCAAAACTGCAGAAACCGGACGATTGCCATCCCCTGTCTTAGTCACTCCAACCAGAGCAGCCTGCTCATCAAAGGAAGCATCTTTAGCTATAACTGTCTCGGTTGGGATACTTGAAGCAGCAGTTGCATCCAAGGAATGACAACCCTCTAACGGATTCGAAGTATTTGGATCCACTAAGTCCACAGGGAGTGCGGCTACAATTCCAGGGTCATGAACCGCATCAGAAGAGGCCGTCAAATTGAAAGTCCCTAAAACAGGGGCATGAACCAGACCAGCCCTTGGCAGTGGTGAAAATGGATCAGAAAGAGGAACAAATGGCAGACCAAAGGAACATCTATCAGTGGAAAACGAAAACGAGGCGGTGGCCAGATAAGGACCAGAGGGCGGGGCCAACGAAGGAGAAACAGAGCTAGGGAACGAAAGAAGAGGACCCTGTGGCTGAGACGAAGGAGGCAAGGGTGGAGGCAGGCTGGATGACGCCTCAAGAACGCCAGCCATGCCGGCGGCGAAGAGCCGAGTAGAGAGACAAAGGGTTGACGGCGCACAAACCCTAGAGAGAAGGAGGAGCGTCTCTCTCTATCGTGAAACCCGGAAGTGGAGTCACAGAGCAAACGGTGGGGAATGGGTTTTCGGATTGTGGGGCGTCCTTCTCCGCCGTGGAGAAGGACCGTATTTCTCCTCAT
>JAOVVI020018733.1:0-10287 GCA_028571085.2 Nepenthes alata
AACTTATAAAAAGATAATATATAACAGCAAAACAATAATTATAATAATAAAGTACAATATTTTTTATAAAAAATCCTATAAAATGATAAAAAATTATAAAATTATAAGTATGAAAATATCTTCTATATGGTAAATCTAATTATAAAAACCTTTAAGAATACAAGCATAAACATCTTGTAATGCAAAATCTAAACAATAGAGAATACAATGACATTTAAAAAAAATAATGAGTAAAATATTTTTCTCAATAACAAAACGTATCCAATAATGTTGTAAAATAGAACACAATTTAAAATATAAATGAATGAGTAAATTTTCATCTTCTTCTTTTCTTTCTATTCCTTCTACTCTCTCTCTCTTTTGATGCTCAAGAGAGACTCAAAATTCTCACAAGAAGACTTTAAAAATCACACAATAGTTGTTATACCGGTGTCGGCACATGAGTGCCAATTGTGCACATTAAACGTGACCTCTTTAAACAAACCATACATGTGCACTTTCAAATTCATATCAGGCATTACTCCCGTAGACAAGCCATGCATGTGGCCTTTCAAGCATTGAAATTTTGCGCACGCATTGATTCTGTGCCACTCAAAAATTACCTTCATTTGAGCGAAATTTCACACAATATTAAACGTATCATTGGATGGCATGTTAATAGGTGTTTGATTTACGAGAAAGTGACCCAAAATCTAACACTAACAATTTTTTAAACGATTTGATTACATGCACGCAGTGTTAACAACTTGCCTAACCACTTGCTTAACTACTTGAAGGCTGATCTCGATGACCGGTTGAGGCCGCCGATGATCTAGGCAGTGACGATGCATGCAGCTGCTGGTGCGGAGCTATTCGAATGGTTTGATGTTATGCCATTGGCCTTTAGTTAGTTCAACAGCTGTTTAGCTGGCTAGTGTAATGACTTCAGTTTTCACCCACGTTACCAATACCGACTAATTTTCCTTTGACGCTGTCTTCGAAGCTAACGATGCCTCGACCTTCACAAGTCCAAGTTGATAACTTGGGCATACGGCTTGCGGGGGGTGTCTTGAATTGTCCAAGTAGCACTTATTTTCATTTGTCTTGGTTGAAAACTCTTTCTTAGTATCATTGTTTTAGCTGCCTAGTAAACTACAAACGTAGTCTAGATGTCTTTATACACGAATACAATCTAATATTTTAGGCACAAAGCATTTCTATTTTCTATCACCTCTCAAAAATATATGAAAGTTCATTTTAGACTTACAGTTCTTTGTTTTATCGCATCTGAAAAATTAACATGCTCGTCATCCTTTTAATCTCATTATCATATACTTGAATATCTTTTTACATTATATACATCTACAACCTAAGATATAACCTATACATAAATTAAATCAATAATTAATGATACAAAAGATGATAACATTATCAAATCTAACATAACTAAAAAGGGCAGGACTAAGGATGAGCTAATAAGTGGCATTGGATTGTATTCTTTATCATCAATTTTTAAACTCAATCGCTCAAAAATTACATGTGAAAATCACAAGATACTCATGAGTAAATTTTAAATCAAACACTCTTAAAATTGTCAAAAAAAAAATTTTAAAAAAAAGAAGCACTTATATGCTTTAAGTGACGTAAATTTGAGGGGTCTGCTCCTAATTATGAGAGATAGATCCGGATGACGTAGGCTAGGTTTCAAGCTTTTTAGGCGCTCTAAATATGGAGCCTCTTGTATGGTTAGAACTCCTTCCTTCTCAACCGTTGACAAAAATTTTATTAAATTTTAGGTCATTTTTTTATGGATATTTATATTCAATTATTTTTTTATTTGGATTTGTAGTAAATGGATTTTGAATTTGATTATTTGTAATCAATACTATTATTACAGGATATTTATTCGAAATTTGTATCGTACTTTGTTCCTCAGTTTCAATGAAGACCGAGAGAAGCTTAAAGTCCGCCGATTTTTAAATGATGCTCAACATACTTGCGCGTGGCCAAGGTGTTTGCCTACGGCCAGAGAGGGCCTCGAATGATGCTTAAGGCTGTATTATCATGTCCTTTGTAGTTTTCTTTTGGATTCAGTGCATGTTAGTATATGTCTTTTACTGGTACGAGTCCTAATTTTCTTCCACATATGTTTCGTTTAGTTTTTTAGTGCATCACTGTATGGGAAGCTCGATTTTTTACTTATGTTACATGTGTAAAAGTATTACTCGGGGAATACCCTAACGTTTATATTCTAACTCGAGGTCGGCAAACCACTTTAAAATAAAATATAGATTTATGTGAATTCTTTTATTCTAATACAATTTTACTTACCAAGAAAAATAAAAAAAGCTTTGTTCCCTAGTTAAGAAATTATTTTCATATTAAAAATATTATACATTATTGTATTATGAATTTAGTAGCTAACATTTAATAGGGGGTTCAAATTTATTCGGTTATGTTAAGATTATATGTGTTTTGGTTAAATATTAACAAATTCAACCGTTCATATTTGACATTTTTTTAAAATTAAAAAATTTAGTAATATTTATGTTTTTAGATAATTTTTTTATAATATAAATATTTTAATATTTTATATTTTTTAAATATAATTTTTTTAATTATTTAAAAATAAAGACTATTAATTTTTTTAAAATTTGACCGACGGTCAATGCAGGGAATCCTGCAGGGTTAAGTTCCTGCTTCAGTAAATTGGCCAATAGCGCGGACCCTACGAGGATTCGTTGTACGTAAAATTAGCTGTCTTGACTCTCATTTGTCCGCACTGTTTGACCAGGAAAACCTATCAAATCCTAATAACCATAGCTTGTGAAAATCAAATCAACCATTACACTACTACTCGAATAACAAATTCATTAGCATTTTAATTTTAGTTTATTTGATTTTTATATTTTAACTTAAATATTTTTTGCATAACTATATATTCGGTATGATCCAAATAAATACGATCTAACTCGGCCTGAGTCCAAACTAATCATCCAGGCACGAAACTGAGAAAGAAGACAACCTCGCCAAATGATCAGCCGAGTGGCCGAGTTGTGAGGTGATCAAGAATATGAAAACCTAACGAATGATTATGTGTAGCTGGAGGATGATCAGGCGTATTGAATTAGATTGCAAAGGCCGAACAGATTTAAAACTTTAACTGTCAAACGATTGTAAAATTAGTATAAGTAACAGTTATATGAGCAACACAACTATTAAAAATTGAAGCAACACGACACTTTAGACTATAGTCATGTCGAATCCAAATATATGAGTCGATTTGCACCCAAGTTATAAATATAAACTTCCAATCAAGAGTGGGAGACATCAGATACAAATAATCTCATAATCTGATAATCATATACTTAGACAATCAATAGCCAGCAATAAGTATAAATAAAATATCAGAGCAAAGCCCTCCATCTCATACTCATCACCATTTCTCTTATTTTTCACGTATTTTTATTTTTTTCTCAGAAAGATCACCTATTTAAATGTTAGAGGATACATTAGGGAGAGAATCATATACATTTCTTACCTCTTGTTAAATTATTGTGAGGTGCAAAATTAAGATTTGTAGTTATAAAGATCAAACCCGCATTCTTTCAAATCAGCTAAATGTTCTTGATCTTAGAGTTCACAAAATCTTAGAATAGTAAATATTTTTTCGATACCTATTTTATTTTAGTGGTCAAAGTCCTTGATTTTAATAAGGGACGCTTATAGCCTAGTGAATATTATGAAAAATGATATCAAAGATTTTATTGGCGAAGGATATCATATATGGTATAAGCATGCTATAAGTATAGTTTTTGGGAAGATTATATGAATAGTAGGGATACCATAGATGTCAAATAACTCATGATACTTATTCAACCATTCGTGGTATAAATACATAATTTTTGATCTAATATCATAGAATAAGGTCCATGGATATTATTATCATTTCATATGGTAAAAATTATTATTATCTCATATAATAATAACTTTGTGTTGAGTTGATGATTAGATTTGGTAAAATCTCCATTGCGTTTTTTATGCCTAGTTGTTCCTATAATTTTTAGGTCGTGAATATGGCATATCGTTGAATTTCGAATAGTTATTGTGATATTATATGATTTTATTAACAATTACACACTTGATGTTATGGTTTAAAATGTTGATTTGTATTATTGTATTATTAATTATATTTATTTATTTGACATTCGACTTACTCTTACGTTTTTTAACTCAAAATTGAAGAGATTTCATAAATGCTAACTAATATTTGTAGGTTTTTCGTTGAGGACCGGGTAAAGGCGATTTCAAAGTTAGCAGTTTATATATGAAAGTGTGAAATATTTTTTTTATTTTTATTATTATTTTTTAATAGAGTGATTAGATATTTACGATTGGGATTGCGTCTCATAATTTCGGTGAATGTATCAAATATTTTGTTGTCCTATATTTTTAGAGGATTGATATTTTAAATTTTAAGTTTATTTATGTTGATAAATGTTGTAATTTATGATGATGATTGGTGATTTCGACGATTGGAAGATTTTTCGTGTAGTCAGTCTGAACTGGGTTTGGGGACTCAAGTCCGAATCATCACATCTTCTGTTGTATTATCAAGGTTCCCTGAGAAAGAAGTGGCAAATATATGTATGTCTAACAACACATAAGACTTCTTTATATCCTTTTTGAATAAAAAAGGTCACTAAAAACTTCTTGTTTAATAGTATCTCTTTGCCTCGGTACAGTCATGACAACTTATAAGGGTTCATGTGATTTTTCATGGGTAGTTTGAGCTAATTCACCACAGTAGTAGATACTATATTGGTACCACTTTTGCTGTCTATGATGGAGTCATATATCTTCCCATTCGTAGTGCAACAAGAATTAAAGATGTTATTTTGCTTCCAATCAGATGTATCACCATGAAAGATCTCGATTTTGAGACTATATCGAATAATAAGTTCTCCTTTGTCTACATTGGTGTCGCCTTCTAAGGCCACCTCTTTGTCGAGTTTTTCTTCCACTTATTCTTCTTCTTTCATAAGAGCAACAACCTAGAGGTTTAGGTAATTTGAAGTGATATAACCAATCCTTAACATTTGAAACACTTAGTGGAGACGCTTATCTGTTTGGATTAAGCAAGATTTGGAGTTGTTTGGACTCTCATGTGTGAGTGTTGAGCTGGTCAAGACTTGGAGCTAGTTGATTAAGGGACCTTCTAATTGGGTCGATTTAACCAAACCCTTTTTCGTACGTCTTTTTATGGACAATTTTGGGACATCCTCAAGACTCCAATATGGTTTTAGATTTACGACGTTTCAAATTTTCCTCCAAAGCCCACCGAGGCACTAAGAAATAGATTATTTTTCTGGTTTTTGCATCTTGCAATGCATCATGAATTATTCAAACTTGCGAGTATATTCCTCAACTGTCAAATCTTATTGATAGCAATTATTTTATTTGAGAAACAAGCCTTGTCTGAATTTTGGTCAAAATTTTCTTCATAAATTATTTTTTTATATTTTTTGATGATTGAATTTTACTATTTTCTTCCAAAGTTCATTTTTTCTGTAGATTTCCCTAACATTTGGAAGCATGTTTTTCTAACTTGGACACAAGTTATATCTTTACTAAATTTGTCATCTCTCATTGAGTTTCAAAATGTATTTGATTACATTTATCCAATCAATGAAATCATCGAGTTAGAATTTTCTTTCAAACTCTAAAATTTTAATCTTATAGATTTGTAAATCTTGATAATATCAATATTCCTTTGAGAAGAAGGGGCTAGTATATCCTCCTTCGCAACAACGAATGGTAGTCGCCATAGAAAGGATTGTTGTTATCACTAGTCAGCCCCAAATCATGTTCTCAAAATATTTTCAGGTTGCCCACGAGCCACCATGAGTTCGAGATATTATTTTAATTGTTTGACTTGCCTCCTCAATTTGGATATCTTATTATCCCAAATGTTGCATTCTCTTTTCCGTGGACTCCAAGATATTATTTCATCATCCTCTCCCATGACTTGTTACAACTCGAATAACAATCGATACCTTTCTTAAACATGGAGAAGAGTTTGAGAGGATATTGAAATAAGAAAAAAAATTTGAATCAATGATCAAGTTGAAAATTAGGAATAAAGAATATGATTTGAAATTTACCAAATCAAAATTAGAACTCCTTTGAAAATTCTAGAATAGAAGTTAATAGTAAAATTTATGATACTTAAATAAACTATTTCACATTTATAAAAATTTAGGTCAATCTAGACAATTAAACCATCTTATTTTCAATCTTATTAAACCAAGTATGGGACATGGCACAAGGCATGAAGTGATCTAAGATGCCCATGCTTAATAAAGGTTCATCTTTTGATTTTACCTTTAAAACTCGGTAGTTAAGAATGAGGTCTTGAATACTTATTACCATTTCACCAATATTTATCATGTCAACTTACATAACAGCCACATTATTAATAAAATAATTATATTTAGTTAAAATCGTATCAAACAGGCACAATTATCAAAGGAAGGCGGCCAGTAAGAGCTCCTAGCAATTCGAAGAGTTCTACGTTCAAACCTCTTGTCCAAGGAGAACGAGCGGCGGTTAAACATTTTTCAGATTCGTTACCCGATTCAAGGAAATGTGATTGAGGGAGAGGCTACGCAAATGACGCTTGAATGACCTTGGTGGATGAATCCGACATGCCCGCTATATCGACAATGGTTGGTTAAACACCGGCAGCGACGTTAAGATAGTAAAGAAGTTTTTGATGTCATTCTCTGCAGAAAGAAATACAAAGATGAAGCACTTTGTGACGTGATTTTCATGGATGCCTGCCATATGCTTTTAAAGAGGCCGTAGCTATTTGATCGAGAGGTACATCACGTAGAGCATAAAAATATGTATTCCTTCCATGAGAACGACAAGCTCATCATATTAGACCTCTCGAACCATATGCCACAAAACTAAAGCCGAGAAAGGAAACACTAACAAGGGGACGGACTTAAGCTTTTGAGTGAAAAATGGGTTGAGATGACCATTAGCATATAAAAGCCAGATTATGCTTTACCTTGTTTTGAAATGCAAATGTTACCGGCCTTACAATTTTTAATTTTTCTCTTTTTTATTTTTTATATTTTTCTTTCGATTATGTGGTCCCCATTTTCCCCGTGATTATGTTTTTATTTTATTCATTTTGTTTTTATGTTTTCTATTATGCGTCCAGCGACTATATATATGTAAGGATGATAGCTTAGTTAAAGGGAAATGAAAACATTATTATCTCTCACGTCTTATTCTCTCTGCTCCTCTTTCCCTGTTCTCTCTACTTTTCTCTCTCTCCCCGTCCTCTCCTTTTCTTTCTCTCTATCTTTTCCTACTTCTCTCTGCACCTCGGCCCAATATACATCGGGCCTTGCTGTTTTTCACTAAAACAGTCAAGCACCACTACTCACACAGCGGCCTTACTGTTTTTCCCTCCATTGAAACGACCGAGCGCCAATATTGCATGCATCATTTTGGTGCTCTCATTGAGACATGGTAGAGAGTGTCACTACTCGTTCCAAAGCGATGGCAGAGTTGATCATGTTTCTGACGAAGGAAATTTCAGAGGTGATGGCTACAGTATAGTAGCACACTGACCAATTCACTGCTTTGGAGGCAACAATGGAGCAGATTCAGCTAATTCTAACCGAGCTCCTTCTTCGAATCGAACGACCCACGCTACCCATGGCAACTCCCCCATTATTACCCACACTAACCACATTTGCTGCTTCACCCACAGTTACTTCTCACCCTATAACTCAAACCCTACCCATAGTCCTCGCATCGCAGCTCAACACGCCCATCTCCTCCCAAATTTGTTTGCCTAAACTCAAAATTTCATTTTTCTTTGGAGAGAATATCGTGGGCTAGTTATTCCAAACTGAGCAGTTTTTATCTTACCATGGTACACCACCGGAGCAGAAATTGACCATCACAGCTTTCTATATGTCTGGCGATACCTTCCAATGGTATCAGTGGATGCATGCAACCCATCAATTGTTGACTTGGGAACTCTTTTCCAGGGCTCTTGAGCTATGATTTGGACCTTCATCTTACTCGAATCATGAAACTGTACTGTACAAACTTTGCCAGGATGACACGGTTGCTATATACATTGCAGAATTTGAATCTCTCTCCACTTGAACAAGTTTTACCATTACTAATATCTTAAACTGCTTTATCACTAGGCTCCGCAATGATGTCCGAAGAGAGCTCTTATTATTGAAGCCGGATTCATTGTCTGAAACCATTGGCATGAAAAAATTAGTGGAGGAAAAAATTAAGGATGGACAATCCACTTACTAGCGCCACTCCCTTACTGAGCCACCCACTACCACTATACCTTCTTCACATAAAACACCACCGCCTTCCTGCCATTTTTCAACATTGCCCATAA
Organism: Nepenthes alata; assembly: GCA_028571085.2. Taxonomy (NCBI): domain Eukaryota; kingdom Viridiplantae; phylum Streptophyta; class Magnoliopsida; order Caryophyllales; family Nepenthaceae; genus Nepenthes; species Nepenthes alata. The sequence continues at coordinate 8,426 of JAOVVI020018733.1, forward strand.
ACAAATTAACTCCAATGAAATGACAGCACACCGAGAAAGGGGATTGTGTTTCAACTGTGATGAGTTGTTCACACCGGGACATTGCCCATTGGGTCCTGACTCTGCACCAAACTCACCTCAAGGAACGGATCTCTTACCTTTGGTTGCAGCAATTTTTCCAACCAATTCTTTCCATGTTTTAGAAGGCCACTTTGTTCCTTCCAACTCATGGCCACCTGAGAAGCAACTACTAAATGTTACCGGAAAAGTTCCTATTCAACATTGAGGATAAGATTCTCGTGATGAAGATGTCAATGTTACAAGCCTTACAATTTTTGATTTTTTTCCTTTCTATTTTTTCTATTTTGCTTTCAATTATGTGCCCATTTTCCCCATGATTTTGTTTTCATTTTATTCTTTTTGTTTTTCTGTATCCCGTGGCTATATATATAAGGATGGTAGTTCAATAAAAGGGAAAGAAAAGAATTATTGTCTCTCATATCTTATTCTTCCTCTTCTCTCTGCTACTCTTTCCCTGTTTTGTCTACTTTTCACTCTCTCCCTGTCCTCTCATTCTTTCTCTCTCCGTCTTTTCCTGCTTCTCTCTGCACCTCGACCTAATATACCTTGGGCCTTACTATTTTTCACTAAAACAGTCGAGCACCACTACTCACACCGCGACCTTACTATTTTTCCCTCCAATGAAACGACCAAGCACCACTGTTGCATGCATAGATAAGGAAGAAGGATCCCTTCACCAATGTGCGACCTCTTATTAAATAATTCAACTTGTAGGATTAAGAAAATTTAACCCTAGTCTCCCCTCTTGAAGGAATGAGCACCAAAATGATCTAATTTTCACAGCTCCATCACAAAATAGACGAACTAATCGAAGCAATTTGGAGGAAGCTAAGGAGCTACAAAGAATAATCTACAAAATGGGTATATAAGAGAAAATATGGATCATTCTCTCTAGGGTCTCTTTGCCCCGGAAAAAGGATGGCTCCATGATAGTATGGATAGTAGGACTATTAATAATATTATAGTCATATATCACTATCGCATTCCCCGACTTGATGATATGCTAGAAGAACAAAAGGCTCTAATGTGTTCTCAATGAGGATTTTTAGAGTGGGCATCATCAAATTAGAATGAAGGTGACCGATGAAAACTACTTTCAAAACAAAGAGCAAATTGTATAAATGACTTGTTATGTCGTTAAAATGTCAAACGTTGTTAGCACCTTCATGAGGCCGATGAAGAAAACATGACTGTTAATTGGGTATTTTGTCACACTTTACTTGGATGATATTCATGTGTACACCAAGTATAAGGGTGGTTATGTCCACCATATTTGCATGGAGTTGGATGTTTGAAACAACAAAACTTCATGCTATGTGCACCTTGGCTGCACCTGGCATTGTATTACTTGGATACGATGTTTCTTTTGATTGAGTTTTACCAAATCAAAGCAAAGTGGAGGCTAATGGTAGCTAGCAAGACCCAACATCGCAATCTGATGTAAGATGCCTTCGTGCCCTAACCACATTTTGCCTAATATTTGTTAAGGAATTCAGCACCATTATGGCACCTATAATTGAATAGATGAAAAGAGACCGATCGGGGTGAAATTAAAAAGCTCACTGAGTACTCAAAATCATCAAACAGAAGCTATGTGCGGCCTCGTCTCTTGCACATACAGATTTTGAGAAGCTGTTTGAAGTAGAGAGCGATGCTAGTGGCATGGGTATAGGTATTGTTTTTGTTATTGGCATTTTAGTAGTTCTAAGAAGAACAATTCGGCATACGACAAGGAGTTTTATGCAATTATTAAAGTCCTTGACCATTGGGAGCATTATCTCAGACCCAAGCACAGAGCTGCT
>JAOVVI020018734.1:0-10286 GCA_028571085.2 Nepenthes alata
GTATTTGGGTAAACGCTCAAGTTACAAACGGAACTCTGCCCAATTTTCCCCAGAAAATTATAATTTTTATATAGTATCGATTTATTGACGAAGGATTATTTGAGAAAAATAATCCGGTTCGTCACACCAGTAAACCAAATCTCGGTCAAAGGCGGCTCGTCCCAAAGCATATACCTCGGAAATAATATAGCAACAGCATCACGGTCGTTTGCAACACGGAAATTTGCTGCAAACAAAGCCTTATCCATCTCGGTCTGTTGTAACACGGCATTTTGCATGTCCCACGGTCAAAAGCAGATATCACTGAGATTTTCATCCCGGCTCTGTGGAGAATAAGGCCCTATTTGATCGGCATGACACCGAGCCGGCAAAACCATATCACGGTATGCCCACCATACCGCCAAAACCATACCGGCCAAACCAGCAGCATACCGAATACGGAGTTCAGCTAAACTGGGCAATTGGGCCACGTCAGCATGACACCAAACCAGAATCCACAACCTGTGCAGAGAACCATACCGTCCAAACAGCACACCCCAGACCATATCCGTCCAGCCAACCAGAGGAGACCATTCCACCCAACGCCTAGACAGAGCTACCAAGATGCCCGGTCAACAGATGAGCTAACTAGTTGACCGGCCAAATCCTCCTCTTTTTTTTTTTTAACCGGCAGCAGACCAACTCGGGCATGGGCAAAAAACACGCAGCCACCGTGGTGCAAACCGGTCAAGGGGCATCCCGGCAATTTGCTGCATGAGGACCCACATGCCAAGCCGGCGTTACACAACTACAGTTGCATACCGGGCAAATGTCATCCCGGCATTTCCAAGACAAAAAGCGGCATAAAGGCAAAAAACCAGCCCAGGCTTTTTGTTTTTTTCTTTTTGGAGTCGGTGAGCCCGAGAACGGCCAAAAACCAAAAGAGTCGGTCAACAAGAAGACCGGCCAAACAACTCTAACAAAAGTAATAATAATTTTTTTTTGGTCCGGTGAAACCAAGGACGGCCAAGAACCACAAGAGCTCGTCAACAAGTTGACCGGCCAAAGAACTCTATGGCATTTGTTTTTTTGTTTTGGAGCCGGAGAGCCCAAGAATGGCCAAAATCCAAAAGAGGCGGTCAACAAGAAGACCGGCCAAAGAAATCTAACGATTTTTTTTTTTGGGGGCCGGTGAATCAAGGGCGGCCAAGAACCACAAGAGCCGATCAACAAGTTGACTGGCCAAAGAACTCTACTAAAAGGTTTTTTTTTAGGGCCAGATTAACTAGAGGAAAAGGGGAGATTAATCCATAACAGCCCCACCTAAAAACTGCCAACCGAAGAAAGCATGCCTACCAGGGCCAAGGTAGCCCAAGATCCCCCTTATTCCTTATATATTCCAGCCAAGCTGGAAGGATCTATCCGCCCCTCTGGGAGTATCAAGAGTTGCCTTCAGCTTGTTGCGGACGGCATTAATGATATGTGAATATAAGTGGGTGGTATCCTGGGCAGGAGAACTTTGAAAGATGCGGTTGTTGCGCTCCTTCCAGAGACAATAAACTGTGTCCACAAGGGTAAGACGTTTAGATTTGACCAGCAAATTTTTCCCTTTCCATTTATTTGCAGCTCACAAGATGTTCTGGGTCCATTGAGGGTAAGGCCAGTAGATACCAACCCATCGCCGGATTATGTTCCATAAGGAAGACAAATAGGGGCAGAAGAAGAAAAGGTGATCATGGTCTTAAGTCCCAGTAGTGCAAAATGTACGGTGGATAGAAAGATTGGGAACGCCGCGAATGCGGTCAAGAGTGTTAAGTCTGCCACGGATGGCAAGCCAAAGGGTAAAGGCATGGGCGGGAATGTGGGAGAGACCCCAGACCAGTGTGGCTCCCACACCAGTGTGGCCCAGGGCATTTTCGGCTTTGGAGGATGGAAGAGGTAGTAGGCAAAGCAGGACGAAAAAAATCCCATCAGCAGAGGCCGTCCAACAGACAGAGTCCTTAATCCAAGTATTAGGGAGATAGGGGGGCATGTTCTCCCTAAGACGGGATACTTCCATATCACACAGGCTTGGCCAGGCCCAACAATCACCCCGAATAATATCTTTGACCATGGCGTCCCAGGGCAGGCCCGAGACCAGCCAGATTCGATCTGTACTTATATCACACAAAGGACCTAGTGCATGCCAGTTGTCGAGCCACAAAAAGGTGCCGGTGCCATCCCCAATTGTGTAATGCGTATGGAGGCGCAAGGAAGTGCGTAACTTCATAATTTTTCTCCAACACCAAGTCGTTGAGTCCGGAACTTTTAAGGTCCAGATGCAATGATCCTTAATCCTGTGCACGTGAACCCATAAAGACCACGCCGAGCCTAAGTCCTTAGTAATAATCCGCCATAGCAGCTTGCAGATCAAAGCTTTGTTTGGGCCTGCAAGTTTTTTAACCCCAAGCCGCCTTCGCTCTTTGGATAGCATATGTCGGCCCACGCAACCGTAGCAATCGCCTTCCCATCAATAACTCCATGCCACAGAAATCTCGAATGTAACTTTCGATAATTTTAAGAACAGACTTGGGTATAATGAACATGGAGGCCCAATATAAATGAATGGACGAAAGAATAGATGAGACAAGTTGAAGACGCCCTCCAAATGAAAGCCACCGATTCTTCCAGGACGAGATCCGCCGAGTGACTCTATCAATGAGGGGCTTGCAATCTGCGACGGAGGGTCTAGAAGTGATAGGGGGACCCCCAAGTATTTCATGGGCAGTTTGCCTTCTTTGAAGCCCAACATGACGGAGATTTCCTTGTGAAGGTTAGCGTCTTTTGCACAAATAAAGATTTCGCTTTTATTTTTGTTTGTAGACAGGCAAGAGACAAACAGGAACTCCTCAAGGCATTCCTGGAGAATATGGATTGAGTTTACATCAGCTTTGGAGAAAAGGAGTAAATCGTCCGCAACGAGCATAACAGTTCGAGTATCTTCACAACGCCAATGAAACTTGAACATTTCATTTCGTCTAGCCTTCACCTCAAGAATACCATTCAACACTTCCATGACGAGCACAAACAAGTAGGGGGACATAGGGTCACCTAGCTGAAGGCCCTTACCACCTTTGAAAAAACCGACCGATTCCCCATTAATATTAATCGAGAAGAATGGGGTGGTAACACATTGGCGGATCCATTCAATGAATTGAGGAGGAAAGCCCATCAGGATCAATATATTGATGATAAAGTCCCAATGGACGGAATCGTAGGCTTTCATGAGATCAATTTTCATTGCACAGCGAGGGAGACCATGGCCCAAATGATATTTGTGAAAAAGCTCCTGGGCCAGGAGGATGTTATCACTAATCTAACGACCTTCAACAAAGGCCGTTTGGCAGGTATCCACCAGGTGAAGAAGGGTCATCTTAAGGCGGTTAGTAATGATCTTCGAGATAGCCTTATAGATGACATTAAAGCAGGAGATGGGTCTGTAGTTAGTCACCGAGCGAGGAGACAGAACCTTTGGGATAAGGCTAATGAGAGTAGTGTTGATCTGTTTGAGAAGCTTGCCATGATGAAAGAAATCACATATTGCTTCTGTCACAAATTGGCCAACAATTTCCCATGCATCCTTGAAGAACTTTGAAGAGAAACCATCCGGCCCAGGGGCACGAAAATCGCCAATCGAAAAGATTGCCTTCTTAATCTCCTTATCACTAACTGGGGCAGTGAGCGGGGCAAATAAGGATTCCGGGATGGTGTGGAGAATGTACGGGCGAATCCAATTGGGGTCGACCGATCCTTGAGCACGTCCGGATCCCAAAACAAGTTTGAAGTAATCAACAATAAGTTCATGGACATCCTCAATCCGAGAGGTAGGAGTCCCGTCCTCTTTGAGTAAGGAGGATATCCTGTTCCTATTGCCGTTTCCATTAACAGTTCGGAAAAAGAATTTGGTGCATTGGTCCCCTTCCTTTAGGCACTTTATTTTAGCTTTTTGCTTAATAAGATCAATTTCTTTTGCTATGGCACGGTAATAGGCTTCTCGACAAGCTTGCTCCTCGCAACAGTGAGCTCTTGGAGAAGGTTGCCCAGCCTGGAGATCCTCTAACGCCTTGCAGGTTTTCGCAACCTCCTCATGAACATCACCAACATGAGCATTAAGGGTCTTTAGGGCACGTTTAACAGATTTCAAATGCGTGATCAACCGAAACATGGGGTTACCGGGAGTCTCATTAGTCCAGGCCTTCCTAACAACATTGAGGAAGTTTGGGCTCTTGGTGAGGAAGTTATTGAAACGAAACAAACCCTTTTTGCAGGCGATACTAGCGGCAGGGGGAAAAGGCACGGGGAATGGTCTGAGAGCCTGGCAGGCGAGAAGAGTGCTTCTATCCGCCCATACTTACCGAGCCAATTTCCGTTAGCAACCACTCTAACATTCTGAATATACGGATAGAGGGATCCCTTCTGTCGTTCCAAGTATAAGACATCCCCTCATAGTAGACATCTTCAAGGTCGCAATCCCTAAGGCACTTATCGAGGTTAAAGGAACTCCAAGCATGCCAAATTCCCCCCAACCCCTCCGATTGAGATCGGATGGCGTTGAAGTCACCAAGGGCAGCCCAAGGAAGGTCAAGGGCCAGGTCACAAATTTTTCGAAGGCTTTCCCAGAGAGCACATCTCTGGACTTCCGAATTGGCACCGTAAACAAAGGACAGGATACAACGCTGATTATCTTTTTTAACCACAACATCGGTATGAATGACCTGGTCCTCCGTGGAGAGAATGTTGACATCCACAAGATTTGGGTCCCACCCCACCCAGATTCTACCCTTGGAGGAGTCCGAATAGTTTATAGACCAAGTCCCGTGAGGCCTAATGTTACTAGCAATAGAAGATGAATTACGAATTGCAACTTTGGTTTCTACCAGTCCCACAATGTTACAATTGTAGGAGCTGATGAGGTGACGCACTTCGTGGGCTTTGACTTTACCATTAAGCCCCCTAACATTCTAACATGCATGTTAATCATGAGGCGGGGGAGTCTGGGGAGTAGTTCTTTTAGGCCTCGTGGAAGATGATTGGAATAGTTTCGCTTTTTTTAAAGCATTTTGTTGTTTCCGACTGTTTTGTTTGATCAACCCAGGGCCTGAACCCCTCGGGGCGGGGCAAGGGGATCTCTGCTTGGAGGAGGGGGAGGAGGTAGACCTGGGGAATGTGTTGGGTCTCTGAGGGTCTGGGAGGGGTCAAGAGCATCTGGACTTGGTAAGGACGTCGTCCGTTCCCCACACCGGGGGGCAAACAAAGCTTCATCCTGCCAACTGGCAGAGACATTAATGCCTACATGTTCAGGATTGAAAGGATTGGTCTGTTGAGCATCAAATCCAGCAGGATTAGGGGAATAACCCCTCAACTGATATGAGGTCGCTTCGTCTGAGGAGGGACTGTCATGGAGACCTTCTCTATCCACCGAGGGCTCCTTATTTTTGGTAAGTACATCCATCGAGGGCACCACATCTAGATTTGCATGTGTTTCAACCCTTATCACAGGGGGTAGACATCCATCATTCCTTATGGGGATATTTGCTAGAGCGCGGTGGGATGAAGTGAGCTGGGTTTCCACACCCTTGCTATTAACTTGCACCAATACATCTCCGCCTACATAGCCTTCTCCTTCAGGGTCCTAAAGGGCGCCAAAAGAATTGGAAATAGGGGTAGGGGTGGATTTTGGGACAGAAGAAGAATGAGCACCCAGAGCAGGGGCCTTCGGAAGGATCATGGGTTTAGGCGAGGGGGGGCAGGGGATCCGCCAGATGTCGACCGGTGGGTCGGTACACCTGCAGGGGTTTGTTAATGGGATCGGTTGGCCATTTCTTATTAGGACGGTTGTGCTGGTTAGGTTTCCATTGGTATGTAAAATGTATGTCTGTATAAGGGCAGACTGGATGCTCCTCCGAGTTCCCTGTCTAGATCCTCACCTGATCTGGCAAGGAGGCTTCACCAACAACTTCCACACAGATCCGAGCATAACCCATTCTTTCTATCCTCACAGTAATAGGGTCCAATTGAATTGGCTTACCTACTACACTCGCAACCCAACTCAACCCCAGAGGGGTCCAGTATTCCACTGGAACACCAGACATAGTGATCCAGATAGGAAACGATTTGTGCTCCTCCTTAGAAAGAGCCATACCCAGTTTCCGAATCTTGAGAAATATGGGTTGGCTAGCAAAGGTCCACGACCAGCTCGCAAGGCATTTTCCAAACATTTGACAGGAGGAGAAGCGGAAGAAGAAAAAACCCCTGTCATTACCTGCCACATGTTGGAGTCCGAAACGAGCCCAGATAGGGGAGTCAGGGCCATGTTGTCCCCGTCCCTAAAGGTAGGAGGAAAAAATTTCAGAGGGGACTTACCTCCACATAGGTTCTGTTTGACCACCGCTGACCAGGACGCACAAGGGGGGCTGCCAGCTAGGACTTCTGGAGTGAGTGAATCTGGCACTCCAACAAGGGACACTTTATCAACATCCACAGCTCCCGATGAGCCTCGCTGTTCCATCTCAACCCAGGAAGCTCTACGGGGACTGTTTTGAGTGGAAATCGTGCCCCCAGAGCCCGACGCAACCAAACCGTCTATCCGGGAGGAGCAGGCCACGTCAGCTAAACTGGGAGAGACCGCGATAGACGAAGCCTCCTGTAGGGTTTCAGACGACCACACGTTCGACCTGGAAATGCCTTCCACGGGGAGAGGAGCTAACAGGGATTGGGGGGTGTGCAGATCATTCACCCCCAAAGCTGAAATTGAAACGGTAGCAGTTCCGTGAGGAGAGACGGAGAGGGAATGGATAGGATCAGCAGAGACGTCCGCCATCTTCAATTTGAAAGGAGAGGAATGAAGGGTAGGGAAAGGGGGAGAATCAATGGCAGAAGATGAGGAGGGAGGGTCAGAAGACTCCTTTAGGAAACCAGCAGAGGGCAGCGTGAGGGATGAAGGGGGAGGAAAATAGGAACTAGCAGGGGTATAGAAAACCTCTAATTTTTTTGAAGCAATAGGAAGACTGTGCTTGGTCCATGTCTGACGGGAAGCGGCGATGGGAGGATAATCGGTGTCGGGAAAGGGAGAGGAGCAGGAAGGAGGGGCTTGGAGAATAGAGGGGAGAGCATGGAAGTGGGGTTCCAGCGCCATGAGGCGCCAGCAAAGAAGGAAAGGGAAAATGAGTGGGAAGGTTCAAATTTGAATTTTAGAGAGAAGCCAGAGCGTCTCTCTCTAGCCAGAGGTTTGTTTGCTTGATTCTGTCTAAAAGGACATTATTGGGAAAATGGTTGAGGTAAAGTTGAGTGACACGAGGATGAAAGAAAGTCTATTTGTACACATTCTTGACAAGATTCACTGCAAACATATTGTGGCGCTACGTAACAACACAATCGTAAATAAATTATTATAAGATTGAGATGAATAAGTACAATGTCAAGTTCTAAATTCAAGATAGATTAAAAATACTTGATCTAATATGTTCAAATGAGTATAGAGCTTAACGAGACATTTTAGGGCTGTTGCTATACTGGTCTTCCCAAAAAAGATTTGGTATAGTACACCCATCTTTCTATAAATATGCTCGGTGGTCACATAACTTATTTGTAAGTATAAAAAAGGTTGATAATATAAAGGGAAATGCACGACCGGGCCATGCCCAATATATGCAAGTGAGAGATGTTATAAATGTGAGAATTGGACGGATCCCATTGTGAGCTTTTTGCAATAAAATGAGTTTATTACCCTCTTTAACGTATTGTGGCGGTTTAGATTCAGTAGCAAACCAAGTGTCACTCTTGGATGGGCTATAAATATGGCATTCCCTTCCCATTTGCAAATACACCTCACACCAACATTTTTGAAGGAAGAATTTCTCTCAATATTCCTTCTTGTACATTTACATTATGGATATCGTGGATGTCTTTCTCATAGAACATTCCAACATTGAGAAGAAGATCTTCAATAAAGTATGAAACAAATAAGCAAAATAATAGTTTCAGCTAAATCAAGAGATACTGAAATCTATTTTCGTTATACATAAGTTTATATTACTGACAATTTCCTTGGTTTCCTTATGCTATTGCTTAGAAGTTGAAATTAGACCCTTAAAACGAATGATGTTTGGGCATTTTGCCTCATAATTACTTTATACACATCTCATTTAATTTGGAAATAAGAATAAAAATTATAACCTTGTGAATATACACAATCTCCATAGCTTGTTCATAGTTAAAAAAATACGACGGTCACCCATGAAGATTACCACATATATAATTCTCTGTATCAGATTTCAAGCATCCTGATGTGACAGGGAGAAGAAATTACTCTCACCGATTTTTGAAGCAAAACAGAATGTTGCACCGACATATCCAGGAAGTTCTTCATGACTGCCTCAAATTTGTAGGAAAATTGTCCAGGTACACCGTACCATATTTTAGGACAACCCAGATGTAGATAATATAGCGCATATAAGTGATGCTCTTCAACTTTCTGCTTAGGCATATAAACAAGTACCGTAAAAAAAAAGAAAGGTTATATGTCAAAACCAAGATATCAATCACAAGAAAACATCAAAGTACAACAGAAAATATGATAAAGTATAATAAATAACAAAGACTATCATATTGACCCAATCAGATGAAAGATTTCCAAAATCTTACCCAAGGAAATGATGAAAAGCACATTCCAACATGCAGCCGGGGGGCTAAAATACCTGATGTTTCTAAACTTTCAAAGGACAAAAGAGAACCAGGCAGCCTAGAGATATTATTTAAGTTCCAGCTCGATTCCAAATACTCCGTGGAAGCAGATGCCTTCTCAGTCTTAGGAGGCACTGGAAATCCATTTCCAAAAGATGTAGCATCCAGACTAGAACCACAAAGCACCTAAAACAGCCACAAAGGACACACTATAAGTCATCCGTAACAGAAAAAAGCTTCAGAACATCAACCAATACGCTCATCATAACTTTTCTGACATACTTCTATTTCCTCGGTTGGTTTCTCAACAATCCGCCAATATTCACCTTCAATATTCTCTTCAGAAGGTTTTCCTTGTTTTTGGGGCACACTTAGACTAAATTTGATATCAACCTCATGTTTTAAGGAAAAGTAGATCTCCTTAAAATAGTCAGCATAATTTTGGAAAGCTTCAAGAGTGAAATGAGGACCAGAATCGAATTCAAAACTCTTCATCCCAAGGCATTTGATTGCATCAAAGTGTGTGGTGTATCCACTGCCAAAGTCATGGTCCAAACCTGCTCTCATGATTCTTCTCTTTTTTGTCTCCTTACTGTCATCAACTGCTGCTGTTTTCCGCTTCACACAGTGATTCTGGAGCTCATTAATCCGTTGAATTTGGGTAGCAAATCTGGAACTTTGCCACATGTCCTTTTCTCTAAAAAAGCATGGTGGTTTCCAATTAGGAGGAGGCACAATACGGCAAAATCCATATGGCTCCACTTGCTGGCGTATGCTCTCAATGTACTTGAGTGTGTCCTTGAACTCCTGAAGTAGACTGCTACATATAAGACTCTGAAAGTCACTAAACACAGAGAAACTTAAATAACAAACAGATAAGACATACCTCTTCCTTCGGATAGAATAAAGGAGCCTCTTTAAGCATAACTGTGCATGCATCTTCTGGTTTCCACCTAGCTATGACCTATTGAAGTCTTCCACAACCATTATTAGATGCAAAAGAAAAGTTGGACAAACAAAAGAACAAGATCAAAGCCATATCAATTAAAATAAAAAGGGTCAAATCTAGGTCCTCTTGTAAACCTTTTCAACCATTCCACTTGATGCAGCAGCATCTCCATAAGCTGACGGGCACCTGAGCTAAATAGCATTAAAGATCCGTACCCAAATGTTTTACATACAATATCAACTACCCTCATGGTTCTCTTCTGATGAGGAACCGTGAAAGAGGAGTAGGAATTTAACGAGAGAAAACTCAAAAACACAATAAGAGAAAGAATAAAGTGAGCTTCAAGCTTCACTAAACTTATATTTATCTATTCTCAAATCTATTTTTTTCCTCCAACATCAAGGGGGTTAATAGAACATAAAAATCACCTAACTCCCAAAATTAAAGTCTAACACTCCCTTACAGCAACATTTTTCCAACCGAATTAATTAAGACAAATTTATCACCTAAAAGACAACTATTAATTAGAATGCCTGTGATGCAACCTCCATAATAGCTGGTCGATAACCTGGTTGGTTAGCTGATGTTGATGGCGGATGTAGTTGATTCAGTATGGTGTGGTGAGATGCTGTTGATA
>JAOVVI020018735.1:0-10286 GCA_028571085.2 Nepenthes alata
CGGGTTTTATTTATATTGGGTCCTGCATGTGTATGATTATCACACCCGGGTTGGGATGTTATGGTTAATAGAATATACATATTATTAATTTTATTTTGACCTATAAATATTGTGGTCCCGGGTCATGACAAAACTACAGCGAGATTTCATGAGCCCCGAAACCCAGAGAGCGCCACAACAAGCACAATCGATAGCCTACTGCATGATGGGCCGGTAGAGACGGGCTCTGACCAAGGCCAGCAGATAGCCCCACATCCCCCTGCTAATTGGGGTGTGGGGACTCCTCTAGCTCAGCGGATGACAGCCTGTATAGGCCTCTCCTTGTACACCGAAGATGACTTCCATAATTTATTGGAGCAGCCCAACAAATATTCCTGAAATATTGCCCTCGATTGCACAATCATTCTCAGAATGGCAATAACGGCTCAGCGAATCTCCTCTAAAGGCAACTACCATAACAGAAGTATCCATAATTCCATTAAGAAATGAAAGAATTTTTGCTGATAGCCATGTTTGCTATGGCAAGCGCCCGCCATCTCTGAAACAACTCAGTGGATCTGTGCGGACAATTGTCACCAGCCATGAGGTTCAAGAAAAGTTAAACCGACTCCAAACATTACAAAAACCCTTGGTCCCTGTGGGCAAAAAAGAAACAAAAACACAAGCAAGAAGAGGCATCCAAAATCCCCCAAGCAATCAAGTCCTAAAGCAATCAAGCCTCCATCATAGAGAATACTTGCAACCCTCCGACGTCCATACACGGAGAATCACCAAAGCCGTTCCCTGTCAAGTGCACCTTTCTCTCTCTTTTAAAGCCGCTCCCCATCCGGCGCATCAATTGAAGTATTGTCCTCTAACCAACACTCCATTCCCTCACCTGTGTATCAACATCATTTTGCATCCTTCATTTTTCTCTCATCGTAGAAAGATTTCTAATTCAAGTGTTAGAGGATATATCGATGGGCGAGTCCCATCAAACATCTGACTTCTTGTTTGTTCGTTGTGTTGCCAAGACTCAGGTTATCAAAAATGGATATCGGACCCACTTCAATTATACCCAACATGAAAGGTCAAATTGCTCCATAATTTGTACAACAATCTAGATTTGGGAATGCATCTTTAGCATCGTATATGGGAACGAATTGAAAGTCTAACCAACACTCTCACAAAAATAAGCATAGTTAACACCTGAGCACTAGCCTCCATGCTGGCTAGGAACGTGGCCTCCCAAGGAGATGACCCCTCCGGGGTGGCCATGCGAGCGAGCAATCGGGCCCAGACATGAACGCATTTTCCACTGAAATAGACAATGTGTCCAAGATGCCCTAAACCCTCTGCATGCATTTTGATGGGTAGCAGCAAGGGGCTCCTTCTTCCAACACCCAGGCTGCAGCCTCCAAGTAGAGGAACAGGGGGAAGAAGCGCCTAGCCAAGAAGACCCGTCGACCTAACAACCTTGAGACCCAAGTGACTTCGAGTGATAGGGCCCAGTCATGACTGGAGGGTTGTCCACGTTGGAATACGTGGGAGGACAACCCGAAACAGTAGAATCCACGTTACACCTGTGACAAAGGAGGGCCTCCGTCGAAGCAGAAGCCTCTTGCGGTACGTGACTGTCACGGGCCGGTAGTCACCAGTCTCCGCATCCTTCTCCAAACCATTCGGAGTTTAGGACCTTCCTTAATTCTAAAGGGGTTGCGTCCTTCATATGACTGGAGGAGAGAGTAAAGAAGGTCAAGAAGCACGTGTTCAGAGAGAGCGTCGACCGACTCACCACCAACCTGAGGAGGTCACCGTTTGCAAGATAGATACGAAAGCAGCCGCTATCCGGCAAATTCAAAATGCTAGCACTGGAGCCCTCTGACAGAAGTTTAGACCCAACAGGCCATTTAGACTACTTCCCCACCCTGCTATGCTTACAAGGCCTTAATGACTCGGCCAAGTGCCAATGCTGTCCTATGACCCACAAAAAAGACTCCTGCATCTAGTTCTACAACCTTCAATAGAACTCGATCCGGTTGATCCAGGAGCTAACCGATTGCTTCTTATCGTAGCTCGCCTCTAATCAAAGGGAAGAAAAACAATCGTGGCATTTTGTTTGCCTCCAAAAAAAGGGATGAAAGCTCAAAGAACTTCCTAGTACGATTCATCGTCAAGGCCTAAAAAATAACCAGGTCCACTGATGTTGTGAAGTTGCGTGCATTTATTACAACTCTAAATCCAGGCAATTTCTTCGGACACCTATCCCATCAAGACCTTCAAATCTTCTAGAAGAATGAGGCCATCACCCATGCATATATAGCCGCTAAGAAAGCCAATGAAGTAAAACGGTAAGAGCGCACGGACTAACACCCTAAAGGACCAGGTAACGAGAAGAAGAGAAACAAAGATAACAACCACTCCTAAGATCCTCAAAAGAAGCAGTGGACCAATTCGGGCTTAACTCCCTTGAATGACACCCACACTAATATTCTAATGCTGATTCGGGATAAATTTTTTTTGAAGTGGCCCAAGACGCCAAAGAACTTTGAGAGGGAAAACCAATTAAAGTACTGCTACTACCTTGATCTCTGGATCACAGCACTGAAGACTGTTGGATGCTGTAGAAGGAGATTGAGGACTTGGTCGGAAAATGGCATCTTACCAAATTCCTATGGTACTTAAGACAAGCCCCCAACGGGGTAGGTCAGGATAAACCAGAGCTACCGAGTAATTGAGTCATAGCTGGAGTTGTTAACATGGTAACAACTACGCCAGCTAAGAGCAACACCCCGACAACTCAGAGACAGCTTCCAGCAATAAAAGGTTGAGGTTAAGAGTTAGAAATAATATTATTAGTTTTAGCAACAATGATATGACATATATGATAACTCCCAAAAACAATCCGTTGAAATCAAAGCCTAATGAGAATCCACAAATGAAGATTACAGACAATAAACCAAGCACTAACAGAACCATGTGTTCGTACCATTTGTCTGCATTAGCTTTGAAAAATGGACACGTTTATGACATCAATGATTGAACAAACGTTAAAAAGTTAAAATCAATAAATAAATGCATGTATATACAGTATGATTTTTCAAAATAAGCAGGCATTAAACGTTCAAACTTCCTAAATGCTTTACTTCAGAAACATCTTCCTATTTTCGTTTGTCTTCCATTAACATCTTCCTATTTCAAATCACATTCTGTCATATACCAATGCATTTCTACCATTAAAAAAACCGTCAAAATTCATAACTGAAATTGATTGCTTCTGTTCAATGTTTGATAACGTCCAAAAGGTTCATTGAACTGCAAAAATGCCCACAGGAGTAAAGAACAAACAAAACCCAATAAGACATCACTAGAACCGAAAAAAAGTTGCTCGTGCAGCTTTACTCTTCATCATCGTCATCGTCTTCATCATCATCTGTTCCCCTGGCAGAATTAAGGGCATTCAATCGTTCAATCAGTCTAGCTTTCCTTTCCTCATAAGCCAGCTTCTTCAAGTTGAACCAGACGATATGACACAAAAAGTTCTATATTTCTCCTTATTGCTTGCTGCTACTGTACACTTTGTTTTGCCCTATTCAAAATCAAAGCAAGTGATTCTCCGTATTCTTCACATTACATTGAGTTGCAAGTGTTCTTCTCTCAATATGTATGTGCCACCTTTTTCTTTTCTGTAAATATGCTGAGTTCCATCTGGCTTATTTTCTCCTGTTTTGATTCTTCGTTAGGCTTGAGAACAGAGCACGGTCTCTGTATGTATGAACCTAATGTAAAGCTTCCTTAAGTTGACCGTTGATTAACGACAGCCGCAAACAATGAGTTGTGATGGTGTTGGACAAATTTATCTCAACTGCAATAATAAGAAATGAATATGAGCAATCATGAACAGTAGCAACACGAAAAAAATGATTATATACTATTAGTAACGATAAAGTGAAGAAACTACTGTAAAATTGATAAAGCAACCCCAAGAGTTCATGAACACTATTTAAATGAGCAATCAGCTTGTTGATGAGTGTCACGTAAGATGATTGCTTCTGAATTGAAGTTTCAGCACCATTTACTGAACAGGGAGGAGTGTAGAAATGGCTACTGTTTGCTGTTGCGAAATGGTTTAGGACAGTAGTTTGATATAACAATAATTTATATGGACTTTATTCTATCATAGTGAGCTAAAGATTATGTATTTACGCTTCCAATGGCTGAAAAAATACGAGGTTATCTAATATCCACGATATCTTCACCACCCCTACACTCTTTCTAAATGTTGTATTTGTAGTATGCGCATGTCATTTATGTTACTCCTCGCCAATGATATATTAGATATCATTATCCATAATAGTTACTTGGCTATAATCATGTTTTTTCAATATCAACGATCTCAACCTCTGGAATGGTATAGATTGAAAAAGTATAGACTATTATAAAGTCTCACGGACTTCCATTCACGTGAATGCCTTAAAATCTTCGTATACCATCATTTACTTATTCATAGAATATCAATAAAATACATACATGTGGTCAAAGCCAATACAAAGAATCGTTTATCACAAAAATAGGAGAAAAATCCAAGAAAAGTCCTAAATATTTGACCAACTTTCTTAATATCTTATTAGATCATCACCGACTCTATTAGTGTACTAAATCTTATTTCTAATGCCATAAAATACATTCTATTTCATTGCTACAAAATATACTTGAGCTTGTCCCTTTTATCTAACTATTCTGCCTTAATTTAGTGTAAGCCCAAACTAAATTTGGAGTACCTTAATATTCTCCCTTTAACCCACTTATAATTTCAATATATACATCACGTATACGCACATACATACCTATATATACATATAGACACAACACACGTCTATACACATATTTTAAGCTTGCAGCTATTTGGCCATTATAGTTCAAAAACGGCTACATTCAAAGCCTGCAACTATTCTACCATCAGATATCAGAAATGGCTATATTTTAGACATGTATCTACTCGACTATTAGAGATAAAAAACGGATTTATCTTAGACCTGTAACTACTTGGCCATCAAAATCCATTTCCTCAAATTCTGAACTTCCATAAGTTTGAAATTCTAAAGGAGAAAATGACCAAAACTTTTTAACTAACAATGATCGAAGTTCTAAGGGAGCATGCTAATTTTCATAAACGACAAGTAACGTGCAAATGGATAAGATCTTTAAATAAGTAGGCTAACATAATTCAATCATGCAAATACCATTTTCATGCGCATAACTTAAACTTGTTCAAATCTTGTTATAGAACTAGACTTATTGAGTAGAAAGAATTCCAATAGAATATCAAGCATGAACTGTGGATTAAAATCTTATATGTATAGTATAAAAACATACGCTGAACATGAAATTTCTTTATAAATATGAGAGAGCAATTATCATGGCATACTTTATGTAGGAACTTAACGAAGAGGAGCATGAGAACGATAATGCTCAACAGAAGATGAAGTAATGAAAACGTAGAGTATACTTACCTGCAAAATTTCTTACTCGACCTAGCAGTAGGTTTTTACCTCTACTTCTCATTTGTCTCCCTCGTGCCCCTTCTCAGGTTTCTTTTTAAACTTTTCTCTCTGAGATCCAAATCCAATATTGCTAAGTATTGGGGTAGGTAATAATAGGTGAAAGTAAGTTACCTACTTCAGATATTTTGCTCAGATGCTCATATCTAGAGAGTTCTAGATTAATTGGAGAATATAGGAGTGAGTAAGAGCAATTTATCTACTACGGTTTGACCCCTTCAATTTTTGGCCAATCAAGCCGATCCGATCAACCTTACTATTGTTGCCATTATTCTATTTTGGTTGGCTAATTCTTTCTAGATCCTCAGTTTTCAGGCTTTGTTTTTTGTGATTATCTTGGTTATCTCCCTCATCACCTTAGTTCTGGTCAACTATTTTAGTCCGGTCAATTCTTTTATCCGGATAATATTTTATTCTTATTTTTAGGGTATCGAACGTATTAATAGTATTATTTATGATAAAATATTTTTCTAACATTTGACTCTTTACCCTCTTCAGAAATTCACTCTGAATTTTCTCTCCGAAAATCTTGTCATTAAAGTCAATCAACTTATGCCAAATCCGGTCAATAATTTTGACAGGTCAACAATTAGTCCAGCCAGTCCCCAAGTTTTGTCTTGTCATCTTACAACCTAGTCTTAGGAAATCATGATCCTTATATATGTGTAAATGCATGTTTTAAAAGATTGAGTATTTAAGTGTGCACGGCTAGGGAGCGTTTTCGAGATGGAGGACTGAGTTTTGACCAGAGCATTCGGCTAGGGAGTAGCTTAGAGAGAAGGAGGACTAAACTCTACTGAATGCGCTCAGCAATGAGCAGCTTTGGGATATAGATGATTGGGTTCTAGAAAATGCGCTTGGCTGGAAGCGACTTTTTGTAGAATGTGCTCATGGGAGAGCGACTGTCTCAAGGAGGAAGGAAATCTTGGTAAATGATAACTGAGAGAGGAAACACCTCTTCGACTACCGACGAGGGGGGCTCCCTATGCCTTGCTACATGAATCATTCTCACCGTCCCAGTGGCATGAAAGTTTTGAGCAGTCACGGCGCCCACATAGTCGTGAGCCTAGATTGGAGGATTGTTTCGAAAGTTGGGGGTGCTCCTACTCTGTTGGGGTAATCCTTCAAACTAAATGAGGAAATGCGAGTACGATGCTTAATTATCAAAGGTCTTGCGCAATCGATGGCGTCTTTCCTGCGACAATTGCTGAGCTATTCTTGCGGTTATCCGCTGATTGGGGGACGCTATGCTACTTGTCGGCTAATGAGCTAGAGGAGCGCTCTGCGCGGTGATTGACTGCGAGTGCTATGACACACTGGTGGTAACCGTCTGCTAATGCTATTTTTATAACCACTGGAAACCAGTCTCTGGCAAGGGCGCATGGTCTTGCCTATTGAGTTAGAGTTGTCAGGTTGTACTCGCAGGCTCGCTTGGTGTCCATCTCTATTGGCCCATTATATGCTGGGCTATCTAGAGGTATGGAATTAGGGCCCTAAGTCTCAGGAAACTTTGTCTGGCTTTTGCTTCCTAGGCATGTCTTGTACCAAGAAGGATTCTTGGGCCGACTCGTAAAATTATCAGACCCATCACCTTCAACATTTCATTTCTTGCCAATCAAGTCCGCTTCATCGGATTTGTTAGGGTGGAGTGTCCTACTAATTTTGTTTTCATATTCACTTTTCATTCCTATAGGTAATTATCAGTGACGTTTTTTAGGTTAAGTAAATCTAATTTTTATTCTATTGTTCAGTAATTTACGGTGACTTTTTATAAGTTTTTTATAAAAAAATATATCTTATTATTTATTAAAAAATTTATCACTTAAATTATTAGATATTCATATTTATTATTGATGATAGCCATATCTCATGCAATACCCATGATATTAAATAAACTTTGGATGATGCTCTATTGGGCAGTGAACGTGTGCTTGTCAAAGGCAAGTTACACATCGCCATGGCTATCCAGGGGGTCGTTGCCATGAGAGGTAATGTCTCTAGCCGACGTGCTGGTTAAAGCACGAGCATTGATCGTGATTGCTTTGTTAACGTGCGGTGTCAGACTTTTCAGTAGTTTTTCACAAACGGTGTCAATAATGCGTCCTTGAATTCGCATTATTGTTTAGATTAGGGGGCCACTTGATATTCTTCGGTAGGTCGAATTGAAGTAAGTACGCTTTCTATCTCTGACAAACTAAGTTATGCGCAACACAATAAACAAATAGAAAGTCAGAGAATTGTAAAACTCGTTTCTTTGATTTATCTTTTGATATTCAAGTCAAAAACCTTTCTCAATTGGATAGAATGACAATAGGAAAATAGGTATGTATAAATGCATATTTTGGGGGATTGAGTATTTGAATGTGCATGGTTGAGGAGCGGCTTAGAGATGGAGGATTGAGTTTCAATGAGAGCACTCAACCAGAAAGCAGCTTAGAGGGATGGAGGACTAAGCTCTACTCAATGCGCTCGGCCAGGGAGCGACTTTCGGATATGGAGGATTGGGTTCCGGAGAATACATTCAGTTGGGAGCGACTCGTTGCAGGATGTGCTCATGGGAGAGCGGCTGTCTCAAGAAGGAATGAACTCTTGGGCAATGATAATAGAGAGAGGAAACACCCGTTGAACTCCTTTTCGACTACCAACAGAGGGGCTCATTACGCCTTGCTGCACAAATCATCTTCACCGTGCTAGCAGCGTGAGAGTTTTGAGTAGTCGCGGCGCCTCCATAGTCGTGAGCCTAGATCGAAGGATTGTTTCAAATGTTGGTGGTGCTCCTGCTCTACTGGGCTAATCCTTCGAGCTAAATGAGAAAATGCTAGTATGAGCATGCTCTGTCGATTTCTTTCCTTTCTGCTCTATTTTCTCCTATCTGTTAGCTCTACTTTCACGAATCCTGCCCTTATCCATGCGAAGTGAAGGGCATATGTATAGTGTGAGAGCCAATTTTGTTGCCTTAGGGCTCACGGCTCCGCCCTCCATGGAAGGCCGACAGCGATGGTTAATTATCTGAGGTTTGTGCAACCGACGGTGTCTTTCTTGCGACGATTGCTAAGATTTTCCTGTGGTTACTCGCTGATTGGGTGATGTGGCATTGCTTGTCAGTTGATGAGCTGGAGGAGCACTCTGCACGATGATTGGCTACAAGTGCTGTGACAAACTGATGGTAACTGTCTGCTGATACTGCTTTTATGATTACTAGAAAACCACATGCTGGCGAGGGCACATGGGCATGTCTATTTAGTTAGAGTCACCAAATTGTACTCTCAGGCCCGCTTGGTGCCCATCTCCATCAGCCCATTACGCGCTAGGCTATCTAGAGTCGTAGCATCAAGGGCTTGGGTTTCACAAAATTCTGCTTGGCTTTTAGTTCATAGGTATGTCATCTAGCAGGTTGAATTCTTGGGCTGACTCATAAAATTATCGGACCTATCACCATCAATATTTTATTTTTTTGTCATGCAAGTCCGCTGCATCTAATTTGTAAAGGAATTTTGTTTTCATATTCACTTTTTATTCTTATGGGTAATTATCGGTGACCTTTTTTTAAGTTAAGTCTAATTTTTATTCTGTTATCTAGTAATTTACGACGACTTTTTTTAAATTTTTTTATTATAAAAATATATATTTTATTATTTATTAAAAATATTATCATTTAAATTATTAAATGTTCTTATTTATTATTAATAATAGCCATATCTCATGCAAAACCCATGATACTGGAGAAACTTTGGATGATAGTCAAAGTTTTTTAAAATTCAATCATAGAAATTTTATAGAAAAAAATGTTATATTTTTTATTTTAATAGGATTTTTTGTTGAAATATCATCTCACATATTATTATTTTTATTAGAATACCGTGGCTTGAATTTAAAATTAATATTAGAGTATTTCTTCGAATGATGGTTAATTTATCACTTAAAATGTTCTTTTTTATTTCGTTTATATATATTTTTCACTGCAATTTTAACATTAGTTTATAACACGTCTAAGATATTATTATTATATTAGTATTATTTTTATTATATTTTTATACCTAATATATTAAATTAAAAAATAAATATTAGATTAATAAATTTAGTCTTACAAATTATATAAACTGTCAAATGAAGCCAACTTTCCAACATTCAATTTAGATACATGCTTTGGTTTTTTTAGATAAAAATCAAATCAAATACGATAAAACCTATCAATTTAATTTTTCTTAGAAAAATTATTATTCAAAAAGGCTTTTAAGTTTATGTGAATAAACAAGGGCATTGAAGTGTAATTTTTAAATTCATAAAATTTCTTTAGAATATGTGATAAAAGTTAATTGCATATAACATAAAAATATAAGTTAAAAATATTTAATATACATTGTAATATTATTTAAATGCCCACTTGAATATGTGAATTTTACTTTGTTTTAATTTTTTATCTCTCCATACTAATTTTAATAATTTTATTAAAAGTAAATATATAAATATTATTTTTTAATATAAATTGGTGAGATTTAATTTTATTTTAAAATGGACATAAAATATGGCTCATCGTGGACCGTATTCTCCACGCAGTGACTTCAGAAGTCGTCGTCTTTTTGTAGGCAGGATGCCACTTTCCCGAAATTTCATCGACCCTTCAAATGCTGTGGCCCACCGTAGCCTGTCTCCCTTCCGCCTATAAATATCTCACCCACCCAACTGTCCCATTTGCAGAAAACAGAGAGAGAGGGAGAGGAAGAGAGCGTGAGAGAGCGCAGGCGC
>JAOVVI020018737.1:0-10286 GCA_028571085.2 Nepenthes alata
GTTGGACAAATATAGTTTGAGAATTAACAGGGGCTTTTAAGTCATTTTCAGAATAACCCAATCAAGTTTTATTTCCTATATTTTTTTTTCCAAACCGAACATATGGTCCAATTGTTTTGACCCATTTGAAAATTATTTCAAGTCATTTTGAGTAGCCTCTACATTAGATTCAATAGTCATGATTTTTTCAGTAAAAGCACTTTTCAGTTTCTCAACTTCTTGAACTTTTGTGTCTAACTCGGATTTAAGAGTTAATTTTCCTTTTTCCATTTTAGTTAGTTTATACTTTAATGATACATTTATTTTCTTGATCTGTAGTTATTCTTTGAACAATTTATCAAAAGTATCTTCAAGATCATACAATTCAGTTTCTGACTCATTTTTAGAGTCATCAGATAGGTTAAGGTTTTCTTATAAGTGTTCATCAGTCTCACACATCGAGGTCTTAAAAGCCATGTATTTGACAGGGCCATCTTCACAGCATTTTTAACCTCTTCTTCTCCATCATTGCTCAAGGTCATATTAGCTTTAAAGGCTTGACCTTGTTGGCATTTAAGGTTTGGGTATTCAGCACGATAATGACCAAAACCTTTACACACGTGGTATTGAACATTTTGGGTATTTTTTGATTTGGATTCTTTAATTTTGTATCGACCTTTCTTGTCAAATTTAAGAGTTCATGTTGAATCCACACTTGATCTGTAAGACGAAGATTTATTTTTCTTTAATAATTTTTCAAAATTTCTAACAAATATGGTAAAATCTTTATTGCTATTCGACTCCTCATCGGAGTCACGATCTCTCACTTCCCTAATGGATTTTAGAGCAATCGATTTATTTTTTCTTGACAGTGGAAGTGTGTGCTCATAAGTTTGCAGGATCCTACAAGTTCTTCGATCATTATTTTATCAATGTCTTTTCTTTATTCGATAGCGGTGACATTAGATCTAAATTGTTCAAGGAGTGATATAAGAACTTTTCTAACAATTCGATTTTTTGGAATTCATTCTCCCAAATTAAATGTGAAATTCATAATATCGTTTAACTGAGCATAGAATTCATCAAAAATTTTATCATCTTTCATACGAATTTCTTCAAATCTGGTAGTTAGCGTTTGTAATTTTAAATTTTTTACAAGTTTGGTTCCTTCTTGAGTGATGTAAAGTATATCCCACGCAACTTTTACAGTCTCACACATAGATATGTATTTAAACTCTTTGGGAAATATGGCCATAAAAATATCATGTAATTCTTTATTGTTCCAATTACACGCATCAAGTTCTTCTTTTGACCACAAGGATTGAACTTTCGGTTCATCACCACTTTTGGGTGGAGTCCACCCAGTTTGGGTACTAGCCCACACACGCTCATCCATCGATTTGAGGAAGACTCTTATCTGAACCTTCTAATAGGCATAGTTGCTCCCGTCAAAGAAGGGAGGCACGGAAAGCGATTCACTCTTATACATCTAGATTGAGGGTCGCGAATAAGGGTAAGGCTCTGATACCAATTGAAAAGCGATGTTTCGTCCGAAAGTATGCAATAATATTTTAACCCCGTGCAAGATAAGTAGAAGCTATACAAAATCAAATATTACATACATGTAAAAAATATTTATTTCTAAATGATACGAGCTATATGAGTATAAAAATAAAGCAATAATAATAATAATAAGTCAATCTTTTTAGTGACGAAGAAAAAACTCGATACTCACGGTAATCGAAAAAAAAACCCTCTAGCCTTCAACCACCAAGGAAGAAATACAGTATGAAAATTGTGATGGAATGGATTCTAAACCATATAAGACCCTCCATCAGACAGGTTTAGAACATAATCATAAATTTAAATCCTCAATTATCTGCAAAAATTTCGGCAGAGTTCTATCTAAAATTGGATAAAAATTAAACTATACAACCTACTTATTATAACCTGTACAAGCACACAACTAATCCAAACTACCACAATCCATCCTACAACACACATACACAGGATCATAAGGCCATATCCATTCATGGCTTTAACATAATCCTATCAACTAAATTAGAAACATATAAGAAATGCCGCCTAGGACCTGTACAAAATCCAGAAAACATATAGCGGAAGCAACTAATTCTGTAATATAAACCCGCGGAAGCATAAATACTAATCTAGCAGGATTCAAAACGTGCAATAATCTTCAATACATAATTTTGTCCGCCATTTAGACATTTACATGCAAAATACTAAAATTTCCAAATCTTTACAATTACTGTGACGGACCGGATTATTTTTTCAATAAATAACCTCCATCAATGGTAACACAAACTAAAGTCCATAATTAACCTATGAATTCTACAGAAATTTCGGTAGAGTTTTCTCTACAACCGGACGAAAACAAAAAATACAACACGCTCAAATACATCCTCTACAAGCACAAATCTAACAAAAAGAATTAACACAAAGCCTACAACATAACACACAGGATCACAACATTTGTCATACCATCCATGGCTCTAATACAGTACTCCTATCTACCGTATTAGATCTAGAGAGATGCCATCTAAAATGAAATAAAGCTCAAAACATCAACATAAATGTGGAAGCATAACTAGATCATCAAAAACCTGCGGAAGCACAAGAAAACCATAATATAACAATAAGCCACATCCATCCATGAGTGGCTATTTACAATCTAATATGCTGCAACTCCCTTCAATGAAGTCTCTCTCCTTGCTCTAACTATTCTGGCGCCAGCTAAGTGTTCTCATCTGGAAGAAAAAATAGCAAGAGTGAGCGTACAGCTCAACAAATATAATCATACTCAAACTCGTAGGCACATAACAGAATTGGAATGGGGGGATATAGGTAATCTCAATAATCATGAAGCAGGAGAGGGAACAGGAAACATCTGAAATCACTGGATTCTCACAGTTACATTGATTAGGCATTATTCATTTTCATTATCATATTATCTTTGCGGACCCGGCCTAGTAGACCGTACTAACCAACGATGCAAAAAAATGAGGAAAAGAATGTGTTCGCTACACATTCTAAAGCCATGGCCACATTTTAGGACTGCAGCACTCGACCATCGGTTGCATCTCCACTATGCAACGTTCAACGAACGACTACATCTCACTATGTAGCGTTTAACTAACACGCCCCATATCCCCTGGGGACCAGGGCAATCCTCGTTCTTACACAGTAGTTTCCTAAAGCGTACCACAAACATCACCCGCTCCCACGAATGGCCTGAATACGTGGCCAAGTATTCCTCGGGTTCACATCGCGATGGACATGGTAAGCTAAAGAATACTACCCCTGTGAATCATGGTCCAAGTTTCAAGGTTAGTTTCCACACTTGGAGAGGAAAATCCACATTTTCCATACACATTCACAATTCAACAAATCTCATTCCCATCACATACATCTCCATCCGGGAGGTCATTCTATCACATACATCTCCATCCGGGAGATCATTCCATCACAATGCACAATGTGGATTCCCTTACATTCACTTGCTCGGTTTACAAATTTTTGTGACACTCAATCCCCTTATTCACAACAAATCATTCCAAGTTCACGAGGGAGATTAGGATTTCTTACCTCAGATGATCACATATCAGTTAGAAACCTCCGGAACTCAATCCCTTGCTTCCGGCACATGGATACAAATTTCAAAGCTTACATTTATGTTCAAACATTTAAATGTCACTTCCATAACAATTAACGAGGGTATAACATGTACATTTCTTATTTCATTTCGGGTGAACAGTGTCAGGTTTTTCTTTTTGAACATCGAGATGCCGTGAACGGTTCGATACTTGTGAGATCGGACGTTCGGTGGATACGTACACACAATTGGTACACAATGTTTCATACTTTGAGCTTGATTTAACATAATACGATGATGGAAGCATGCAACTTTCCCATTCATTTTTGGATGAATAGTAACATGGGACTTTTAAAGCTCCCGGATGCCGCGAACGGGTCAAATCTTACGAAATCAGACATCCGGTCGATATATACATACAATTGGGATGCGAGGATTCATATTCTAGAGTTATTTCAACATTTTACGAAGGTAAAAGCATGCAATGTCCTTTTTGGGTCTCGGGTGAACAGTGACAGCGCCCATTTAGAGGGCTTAGACACCGCAAACGGGTCGAGACATGCAAAATGGAACCCGCGGCCGACATATGTATATCATTGGGACGTGGTGATTCACATTTTGAGGTCAATTTCATGATATACGGAAGGAAAACGGAAAAGCTCCAATTTCGTGGGTTAGGGTTTTGGTGAAACCAAACCGAGTGGATCGGACACGATTCGGACAAATAACTACATATTCCTTGGTAATTAATCATGGGTTTCATGATTCTAACATTTATAGTGGGTATCGACACAAGAATACCCAATAAATCAAGCAAAACATCGAAAGGGAATGAGAAGTGAGTATGAGAACACTTGCTTCGATGCGTGCTTTCACCTTTATAACTAGCTCTCGGACATATTTGGACTCCACGCCTCGATCTCCTCCCTTCTCTCACTAGAATCGGCACACTCTCTCTCTGGAAGCTTCTGGGCTAGTGGGAAAAATGAGGAAAAGAAGCACGATGCGGCTTTAAAACAGGCTTGCGCTCGAGCACGTGGCGAGCGTGCGGCGAGCGCAAGCATTCGACCATGGTCGGCTCGAACACACAGCGAGCGCAGGAAAATCTGGATTTTGGGCTCGATAGGTGTGCTCAAGCGCACGGACGGCGCGGGTCTGGCCCGCGGCAGGCCTGCACAAGGCTTACGTCGCATTTTCGCCATTCAAGACCCGTTTGGACCATTCTAACCCAATATTTCACGTCCTTGGACCTTATTTTTTGATTATATAACCTTAATAAGTCATGATTATCATAATTTAAAACCCAAAATTTTATTTACAAAGTAATATTTCACGGTTTACAGTTTTCGTTCCCGATTTATCGATTTCGGCTCTTTGAGCTTTTTAATCCGATTCCCCCACACCTTTTGACCACAATACACCTATGTTAACTTAATTACCTTCCAATTATTATATTCTTAACCCGGAACCTCACACAGCAGGTAATGACATTCTGAATTTCATTATCTGAAATACAACGACGAACAATCTGATCCGAACAATACATAAACAAGTATGGCTTATCCCAGAAGTATGTTTTCACATTTTAAAAAAAAACTTTTGCCTATCTGTCTAGTGCCAATTATCCAAAATTTTACCTGTTGCCAAATAATTTATAATATCTGCATACCAAGGTGACCAACTTGGCTCAGAAGAATTCAGAAGGAGCAAGTGTTCATTAGAAAAATACTCATTTATGGGGCGGTCATCCTTTAATTGGTCATCAGGAGTAAGTCTAGATAAATGTTCAGCTACAACATTTTTTGCTCCCTTCTTGTCCCAAATTTCCAAACAAAATTCTTGGAGAAGAAGGATCCATCTGATCAGTCGAGGTTTTGCATCTTTTTTGGTTAACAAGTACTTCAAAGATGCACGATCACTATAAATTATAACAAGTGAGCCAATCAAATATGATCTAAACTTAACAAGTGTAAAAATTATAGCAAGAAGCTCCTTTTCAGTAGCAGTGTAATTGATTTATGCATCGGTGAGGGTCTTCCTCACATAGTATAGGACATGGGATCTCTTATCTTTTCATTGGCCTAGCATAGCCCCTACCGCATAATCACTAACGTCACACATGAATTTAAAAGGCGGTGACCAATCAGGTGCTTGCATGATGGGTGCAGTGGCCAAAGATTCTTTAAGGTAATTAAAAGCATCTTGACACTCAGGCGTCCACTCAAAACAAACATCATGCGATAACAAAAGATAAAAGGATCGAGCAATTGTGCTAAAAGATTGAATAAAACATCTATAAAATCATGCATGTCCTAAAAATGAACGAATGTCTCTGACTATTTTTAGGATTGGGAGATTTTTTATTAATTCAACTTTAGTTTTATCCACGTCAATTCCTTTAGAAGAGACAACATGTCCCAACACTATCCCCTGAGTGACCATGAACAGACATTTTTCCCAATTTAGAAATAGATTGTTTTCTTTGCACCACTCCAAAACTTTTTCTAGGTGCTCTAAACAAATCTCGAAGGTATTTCCATAGACTGGGAAGTCATCCATGAAGCTCTCAAGAAACTGTTCAACCTTGTCACTAAATATACTCATCATACATCTTTGAAATGTGGTCGGATCATTACGTATTCCAAATGGCATTCGTTTGCATGCAAACATACCAAAAGGACAAGTGAACGTGGTCTTCTCTTGATCATCAAGGGCTATCTCTATCTGATTATATCCTGAATACCCATCGAGAAAATAAGAAAAAGCCTTCCCTGTCACTCTTTCCACAACTTGATCAAGGAGTGGGAGTGGAAAATAGTCCTTTCTTGTTTCTGCATTTATTTTTTGATAATCAATGCACATATGCCATCCAGTATGAATTCTAGTTGGCAAAAGTTTATTTTTTTCATTTTTTTTGACAGTAACTCCAGACTTTTTGGGGACGACTTGTGTTAGACTAACCCATTTTGAATTGGTGATAGGATAAATGATTCCAACATTATGCAATTTCAACACTTCTCCTTTCACTATCACCTTCATATTGGGATTCAATCTTTATTGCATTTGTCTCACTAGTTTCATATTTTCTTCAAGATAAATTCGATGTGTGCAAACCAAGGGACTATTGCCCCAAAGTTCAGCTATAGACCAACCAATGGCATGCTTGTGTCTTGTAAGCACCTTTAAGAATTGACTCTCCTGATCTATAGTGATGGTAGATGAAATCACAATTGGATATATTTCATCATCACCTAATAATGCATATTTTAAGAATTCTAGTAAAGGCTTCTACTCAGGTTTTTGTGCTTTTAATGATGACTACTCAAATTTGGAAGTCAAAGGCTCTAATGTCTCAAAAGATGGGGGCCAGTGACCCACTGTCAATATTGGTTCCATCTTATGTTTGGTGATTTCATCATATTCTTCTTTATCTTCAAAATTGATTTTTTCCATTAATTCACAACAAAGGGACAATTCTAATGAATTTTCATCAATTTGTCTCTCAATTAGAGTATCAATAAAATCAACATCCCGTATATCATCATGCTCAATTGGTTGTTTCACATTAAAAACATTCATTTCAACAGTTATATTTTCAAAAGATAATTTCATGAGACCATTTCTACAATTAATTAATGCATTAGAAGTTAAAAGAAACGGTGTCCCAAGTATGACTAGTATATGAGCACTAGGACTGACGACAGGTTGAGTTTCTAACACTACAAAGTCCACTGAAAAGTAGAACTAGTCTACTTGGACTAAGACATATTCCACCACCCCCTTAGGGACTTTGACAAATCTATCAAATAATTGGAGTGTAATTCCCGTGGGTTTGAGCTCCCTCAAATCTAGTTACTGATAGACTGTATATGGTAAGAGATTGACACTAGCCTTCAAGTCAAGCAATGCTTGTTCAACTCGATGATTACCAATGATACATGAAATCGTGGGACTCCATCTTTATACTTGGGCGATGTCTTAAATTGTAGGATAGAATTTTTCTGTTTCGTTAAAAAGGATCTTTCCTTAACATTTAATCTTCTCTTCACTGTGCACAAATCCTTTAAAAATTTAGCATATGAAGGAATTTGTTTGATAGCATCAAGAATGTGAATATTAATCTTGACTTGTTTAAAAACCTCATAAATTTCGGAGTTCAACATTTCGTTCTTGGGTTTTTTAAGCAGATGCGGAAATGGTACATTCATAATGTGTTTCCTTTCTTTCTTGTTACGTTTTAAAAATTCATCACTAGGTTTTACCACATTATTTTTGTCTGACAATGTATTTTTGTGTTCTACTTGGACTTCATTATCTCTAGGAGTTTCATGAGTTATGTTTTTCTCAAATCTTGGGCTACTCCTAAGTGTGGAAATGACTTGGATCTATTCATTATTCGGCTCGCTGTTTGAAGCCTCCCCCATTTGAAGTTGGGTTTGGGGGTTCAGTTTTGGTTGTGTAGGAAATTTTTCTTTTTCATGAATACTCAAAGCTTGCGTCAATTGAGTGATGCTGTTACGAATGTCGTCTAATACTCTAGCATGATGAGCATTGATATTGACTTGTTGTGTATTCACTCCACTTTGTTGCTACATGAATTGTTGTGATGTGTCCTTAAGTGTTCTCTTGTGTGGAGGTTAATAAGTGTGTTGTGGTGGTGGAAGTAGTGGGCCCTGAAATTGTGCAGGGGCAGAGGTACCTCATTCTTCCAGCTAAAATTTGGGTGATTCCTCCACCCAGGGTTGTAGGTTTTTGAAAATGGATTGCCTTCTTGAGTAGGACCCTGAAATGGTTTTTTAAAATTTGATATTACATTTACTGGTTCTTGTAAGATTTCTTTAAGAACAGGAAAGGTAGGGCAATCCTCAGACTTGTGCGACAGACTATCACAGATACAACAAATTGTAGACCTTTCATTAGATACAACGTGAACATTTTTTGTTTCTAATGCTTCCAATTTTCTTGTGATAGTGGCAAGTCTAGCATTGATGTCATCCGAATCTTTTAAATAATATTTTCCATTTGACTCATTAAAAGACTTCGGTTCGTAATTGGGTGGGCAAGTTGAATCCCAAGTCTGAGCATTTTCAGCTAGACTTTCAAAATATTTATAGGCTTCATTGGGATCCTTATTGAAAAATTTTCCATTACACATCATTTCAACAAATTGACGCATTTGAGGGGTCAAAGATTCATAAAAAACTAATAATACGCCATACCTTGAATCCATGATGTGGGCAAGCATTGAGCAGGTCTTGTAACTCTCCCAGCACTGATAAAATATTTCATTGGGTTTCTGAGAAAAACTCATGATTTGTCTCTGTAAAGCTTGAGTCCAATGCGTGGGAAAATATTTTTTCAAAAATTCTTTTTTAAATTTCTAACCATGTGGAAATCGATCTTGGTTTAAGAGAATTTAACCACATTTTGGCTTTATCTTTAAGAGAAAATGGAAATAATTTTAAGCGAATTGTGTCCTCAGAAAAATTGTTATTTATAAAGGTGCCACAAACCTCTTCAAAGTCCTTTATATGTTGATAGGGATTTTCAGAATTCATTCCATGAAATTGAGGCAACAATTGGATTATCCCAGGTTTGAAATTGAAGTTCTGCTGATGTAGATGTAACATAATACAAGATGGAGCACTATGTCTTGCTGGATGTAAATAGTCACAAAACATCCGAAATTCACTTTTTTGTATCCTTAGGAGATCAGCATTAGTATTACCTTCTTCTACCATTCCTGCTTCCTGTGATATAAAAAGAATATTTTTTTAGCTTATATTTTTTATTATTTTTTTTAAGTCAACGTTTATTTTCAATTTTCAGTTTTAGTTATTTTTTTTTGGTAGGTTATAAAATTAGTAATTGTAGAAAAATACAAACTACCCAACAACGGCGCCAAAAACTTGACCAAACCTTGATAGGTTTGGTATTTTTTAACCTCGCAAATGTATGAGGATTCGGTGTAATTTTTTCTGTAAGTCGGGTATCGTATCCACAAGAAGTTAATTTTCTACGCAAAACTAATTTCGTAACTATAAAAATATTAAAAAAAATTAAAATGTTAATTCGGGAATAATCAGAGCAGCCGTAACGACTACTGTATGGCCCTCAACTGAACTAGAAGATACAAAATATTAAGCAATAAAATTTATAATTGCTAAAAATTAAAGTGCTTTTGACTGCTGTGCCGTCCCACAACGATAGAAATTAAAGTGCAAAAATGTAAAAATAACACAGCGGCGGTGGCATAGCCATCAGAGACTCAGAATAAAAATAAATACATAAAGTATAAGAACTAAATAGAATAAATATAAAATTGTAAGAGCGGCGGTGATAGAGCCATCTAAAACTCAGAGAATAAATAAAATACAGAAAATTAAATAACCAAAAAATAAAAATATTAGATGTTAGATGTTATGTGATTCTAACAGCTAGTCGTAATATATTAATTTTCGTAGTATAACATAATATGAAATTACGAGGTTCCAATATCAATCTGAAACTAAACCAACTAATAATAAAAATATAAACTAATAGAGTCTGATCTAAAAGTAATTTCATATTAAACTGAGATTTACTAATACATTAAGATGACCCTGAACCAAACTTACTAAATTAAAACACTAATAATAAAAAAAATACTAATAATAAAAATAAAAAAAACAAAACACCCTTGCTTCCTTTCACT
>JAOVVI020018738.1:0-10285 GCA_028571085.2 Nepenthes alata
CCAAATTTAAATAAAATTATAAAATAGAAAAATGTAAAAAAAAATTAAATTTATTTTTGCAGACCTTTTTAGAATAATTATACAAAATGATTCAATAAAACTTTTTAAAAAAATTTAATAAATAATGTTTTACTATGATTTTTGATGCTTTATAGGGGCCTGGATTAATGTCCAAATTAGAGAGTCGGGTTATGTCTTCAGAACAATTGAATAACGGTGGCTCTAATTTTTGTAACTTCAAATCTATATATTGTATACCATAACAAATTTAATTATATGTAAAAGGTATACGGGACTTATTTTTTAATATATTATATGATACTCAAGTTAGTAATATTTTTTTTGAATGAAAATTTAAAAAAGAAAATGTCAAAAATAAAAAAAAATGATGGGGATGAGTGTAAATTAGGGGGACTTTGCTCTACTTAGTACATTCGAATGCTTGGCGTTTTTTTTTCGATCCCCTCAATTCGGTATGGGAAGAGTTGCATTTATAGTCAAAATCCTTATCTGTTCGGCTTACTTTTTTGAAACCGCTATCTTCGTTATTTGTGTCTTAATAGTATAACTTCTTTTAAATTGAATTATTTACTAATTCATCATTATTTATTGGTTCTTTAGTAATTGACCGTTTGGATTGAGCATTTTAATTAATACACCGAAGAACTGTTATTTGGTTATCTTTATCAGTCTCATTCTTTTTGTTTGGACCTCTAAAGCTTGGCACTAGGCTGATTTACTTTGGGTCGTATCCAACACTAGCCCCTTATACTTGGAGGTTTGAATTCAAATATCTAACATATCACTAATGGGAAGCTAGTTAGTACACTATCAAAGTGTAACTTTACTGCGGATCCTTTGCTAGTTAGGAGTTTTATTTGGCAGGATTTTATTTTCTACCTTTAATGATTATGATTTGATATCCCTGCTTGCTTTGAGCTCCTAGCAAGTTGGGCCATCTCCTCGTCTATAAATTAAGGGTTCTTCATCAGATTGCATTCCATAATGGTTTATCTCCTACTCGGCCGTGTTATAGTCCTTTGCTAGTATGCCTTTTTTGTAGCTACTGGTTGGCGTAGTTGCTAGAGCTAGTGAAGATCCTTAAAGTTCCAAAGTCATAGCCTGAGGAAGCGTTTTAAATCCGTCCCAATTACCCTCTTTTATTGAAAAACCATATTGATTTTTCTTTTTTTTACTTCCGTTTTCAAAGCCAAGCTTTCATGTTGTAGCAAGGTTCCCATCTTCTCAACCCCTACGAAGGTGGTCAAGGTAGATGCTACTTACTTGGCGAATGATTGTTCTACATTCTCTCCTTTCTTGTGTACCTGTGGCATAACTCACGCCCAAGTACTAGGAAAGGAACGATCTCTTTTTTTTTTATTTGGGTTGTTTCCTGTCTTCTTTTATTTCAACCGAGTTGTACTTCTACTGCCTAAAACTTGTACATTGTGAAAGGATTTAACAAATATAATTACTCGAATGATAATTCATTTTCTTTGTATGACTTCTATGTGTTTGTAATTTTTGAGTTATGGTTCCGGAGTTGGGTGTTCGACCATGTGCTCGAATGTTGTTTCCCTTTTCTTAACATCTGACAATCTGGCAATTTAAATTTCAAACAATTCAGTGCATAGTAATTTAATCTAAATGAACCCAGGATTAGTACATTTGAGGAATCACTGGGCCAAATTTAATTGGAACTCAATTAAGTGACAGAGCTGCCTGTTGCCAGTTTGTAGCCTTGGAAAGCATCACGTCAGATCATTATTACTGGCGTAGCAAAATGGATGTATTGTAGCTTCTTCACGTGTTGACACGTATCACAGTCATTATAACGGCGTGTCTCTTAAACAATTCCAAACATTGTTATTTTTGATTGAAGTCTTGCCTATTTAAATTTTGGCTCTTCTTCGTATTTTCATCTCTTTGCATTTCATCTCTTAGCCCCAATTTGTTTTTTATTTCTCCTTATTTTTAATGACTTATCATGTAGCTTCCAAGGGTGTTGCTGAAATCCTATCTAGCATGACCTTTGAGAAGGTGTTGGACATTTATGATAAGTATAATATTCATATTTCCATTCCTTTCCAAGTTCCCTCATCATCTGAGTGAGTTTGTTCTCCAAGGTACGGCTTCATCGCAATTTATGAGGTCCATCTAAAGGACGGCCTTCGTATTACTTTTACTAAGGAGCTATAAGAAACTCTGGAAGCCCTAGAGATTCTCGTAGCATGATTCCACCCTAATGCCATCAGGTATCTTGTCTTCCTGTGTATCTTCCTTCGCTGCTGGGGTTTTTGCCTGGACACTATGGCAAATAAAGACGTCTTTCGATTCAATTAGGAGGGTGATTGAATTTCATTTATCCCTAGAAAGAAGTATAGAATAAGTGGAGCGAATCCGAATTTAATAAAATATTAGATAGATTGATATTTTTTCATTACGATTCCTTCTAATTGAACCCTCTCCAACAAATGGAAGTTGGCCAACTCTGCCTATATTGGCAAAGTTTTGGAGACTGAGTCTTTTATGGCTCAACCTTTGAACAAATTGGTAGAAGAAAATGCTATGTCACTTTGGAAGACGAGCAATTATTTGACTCGATAGACACTTGCTGTTGTCAATTGGGAGGTCAGGTTGGTGGAGAGGCAATTGTCAATATACCTCTTTGTAAACCTAAGAGAAAATTAGGGCAACTTTTTATTTAGGATCATTTAGAAATGGAAACCGGAGAGACATGTTCTTCGGTTTCTAGTATATCCTATCCATTCTTTTTTGATAATTATAGCAGGACGATTGACAAGTCCTATGATGAGATAGCCGCGTTGGAAGCTTGTGAGTCCTCTTGGAGGCCAGATTTGATTCTTTCTTCCTTGAGCTACTCAATTTTTGAGGATGTCCTCTCATTTGTTGAGAGCGGCGAGGCTTCCCCACCCCCTTCTTTAGGAGTTAATGACCCTATTGTTAGCGGCTTGAATGAAGAAGAACCGAGTGCTGCTCCATTCCTAGCCAAATATGGGATCCCTATTTTTGTCAGTTCGTCACTCAACGAACCTATTTCTACACCTCATGTTGCTTTTGTAGTGGAATCTATTAATAATGAAGGGATAGCAAAAGATTTGCCTACCAATAATTCAGAGGCTTCTGTGGGGGGGTTTTTGGTCCTCGTTGTTTTACATCAGAGGTTTTGGAGGATGAGGAGGCCCCTTAGGTTGATCCTTGACCATCTAGGCATCCTGAGGATTTTGATTCCTCTTCCTCTCCCCTGGATTCAACATCCCTCTTTTTAGTCTTGCTCTGTCTCTTTTGTACTGGAGGACTCCATCCATTTTAGAGTATGGCTTGTTTCCAAATCTCTTTTTTCGAAAGGAGTCTTTTGTTAGTGAGATATTGCTTATCTAACTCTTTATACTTAAACACTTTTCTCGACATTGTCATATCTGACATATCATTTTGTTTTGTCTAGCAATCGCAGGAGTTTGTATGATTAATCGGGGACGGGTTATACAAGTGTAATGTTAAAATTGCCTATCTCTCCCGAGCGTGTTGATCCTACTATGTTCAGGAGCTAGAGATCCAAGTTGAATCCACTGTCATTGAGGCCAAACAACTCTAGGATTAGGCTGCTTTTTTGGAGAGAGAGTTGTGTGAATGGTTGGTGAAATCCCAAAAGCTATTAGACAAGAATTTAGCAGTGTATTGGACTACCTTACTTGAGGACAAGCTCCAGTAAGTTAAAGTATCAATCAATTTCTAATGCTAACTTGATTGCTGACCTCCAGGACAGGTGTGCTCAACTTTGGGGTGGGGGAATTAAGGAAACGTTTTCGGTTTGAAGAGGTTGGATAAATGTTGGATGAAAAATTCCAGGATGGGCTCTCCCACTATAGGTGGATCGTTTTCTTGGTCGCTCAAGATTTTCTTTTAAGCTACCTTAATATGAGGAATTTTAAGGTTTTTGGGTGCTTCAACATCAAGGATTTCTCGGGACCAAGTGAAGGTCCGCCATTTAGGTCACCATCTAGCTCTCAACGTTAGGACAGTCAAGTCATTCGCATTTCGGCGACGGTTAATGTGGTGGACTTCTTTATGTATTGAGCTCGACTTTCTGAATTGTATATATATATATATATATATAATAAATCAGCTAGATATTTTTATCATTGTCACTGATATCGTTTATATTGAACATTCGTCCATTATATTCTTCATTTTCCGATTAGGTGAGGTTATGATCATTGTTGGGCTTTACTGGACCCTAGTCCATTGATCATGTTTGACTAATGGCACTTATTTTCATGGAAGGGTGTCGTGATACCCATACTAAAAACCCCCCCTAAGGTTTCTATATTTTAGTGTCTAAGCGGACCTCTCAAAAAGAATTGGACATTTATCCTCAAGCCATCGAATCTTTACATGGTTATTGGCGTCCAACCACTATTTTGGTCATTCGACTGTATTAATTGATACTATGACCGCACTTTTATACGAGTTTCTTTGACAGGTAAGAAATCTGCCTATCTTAATGTCAGTCATTGCCACTAGGAATCATGCAAATACACAAATAAACTGCCAATATAAGAAATGAATGACAATCATATTATTATCAAAATGGTTAATATATCACACAAGTACCTCATAAGTCATGAATAAAACATACCCTCATCTGTTACAGACTTGGAAATGATCTACTGATAATACTTTTTGAGGTGGTGGGCATTCATTGTCTTTAAAACCAATTTTTTGTTTTGGGTGTGTAGTTTATATGCACTACTTCAAAGGATAGCTGAGATTGAGAATAGTCTTCCCCTACTGGGGGATAACGTATTCCTATCGGTAATCTTGCCTATAACCTCTATGCTCTTTAGAATTAGGTCCCTTCCTCAAATTGTCACAATTTTACTTTTTTGTTATAATATCAAACAACTCACTATTGATAGGCTGTTGTTCGTAGTCTTGTCGTGTCTTGAATTTCTTCAAGCAAATCTAGATTTTCTCTTAGGGGTTGAGAGTTGCTATGCGGATTGAAGCATTTGACTCGGAAGTTGTGTAGTTCAATCTCTATCGAGATGGCCACCTCTATCTTATAATAAAAATTGAATAGTGTTTCTTGGGTCGATTTTCTAGGGATTATTCAATAAGACCATAGTACGAATGGGAGCTTGTCTACCCAAAAATCTCCTGTGTCCTCCAACTTTGTCTTCAATCCATACAACAATGTTCGATTCGTTATCGTTACTTGTCTGTTCACTTGGGAATAGGCAATAAAGGTATGGACCAGCTTGATTCCTAAGCCTGTACAAAACTTGGTAAATCTTTTTCCAATGAATTGAGTTCTATTGTCGGCTACTAAGACCTTAGGTATCCCAAATCTGCAAATAATATTATGGAAGATGAACTCAGTCACATTTTGCTTGGTGACTTTTGTTAGTGGGAAAGGGGTTACCCATTTCGTGAAATAATCTATTGTAACTTTGACAAATTTTCTTTATCCTGTGGCAATGGAAAACAAGCCTAATACGTTGAGCTCTCACTGCACAAATGGCCAAGACAACTGTAGGGCCTTGAGTTCGGTGTGAGGCTAGTGAGAGATATTGTCGTAGATCTGACAATTTTTGCATTTGTTAACGAACTCCATAGCGTCCTTTTTCATTGTTGGTCAGTAGTAGTCCCATCGTATAACTTTGAACACCACATTCTCACCCCTATATGCAAATCACGGATTTCGAGTTATACTTCATTCAAGGCGTAGTCAACCTCAACTAGTATCAAACACAGCATATAGGAGATAGAGTATCCTCATAAATACAACTTTTGTTCATGAGGATGAACCATCAAACCGTCTTCTTATACGTTTGGCTTATTCCGGGTTCTCTAGTAAAATGCCCTCTTCAAGGTACTTCCGGTATGGAGTCATCCAAGTATCATCATCTAAAATTGAGAGTATTTTTTCTAGAACTTCTATACTTAGGGTCATGAGGACTCCCCTCATTTCCCTTGCGTATTGCTTGGGATTCCTAAGCGTAGCTGTTTTCGTCAACTGACTTGCTTTCCAATTATCTTCTCTCAGAATGTGATGAACTTCCACATTGTCGAATGATTCAAGTAGGTTCTTTGATTTGGTGATGTACTTTGATAGGCATAGATTGGATGTCTCAAAATTTTTGATCACTTGGTTAACTACTAGTTCGGAATCACTACGGGTGATCATGCTCTTTGTTGCACACTCCTTTGCCAACCTAAACCCGGCCAACAGGGTTTTATATTCGGCCACGTTATTACTAGTTGAAAAACCAAGTGTCATCAAGTATTTTATCTCGAATCCTTCTGGGGTTATTAGAACCACGCCAGCCCCGCTTCATGATCGAGAGGATATCTCGTCTACGTCCAAGATCCATGTTGGAGTTTCTTCATGTTGAAGCTCGCCTTTGCTTTTCTCTAAGTTATTCAGAATCAATGTTGTTATTTCGATTACGAAATCCACAAGTGCTTGGCCCTTTATAGACAGTCGTGCTCAAAATTCTATGATAGAACTCTTCAAACTTCAAAATCCATTTTGTTAAACGTCCAAACACCTCGGGTATCTGTCAGATCCCATTTAGTGGTTAGTTGGTTAAAACGATGATCTTATGAGCCTAAAAGTATTGTCAGAGCTTTCTCGCGGAGTGGATCAACTCTAAAGTGAACCTCTCGACTTGTGAGTGTTGAGTCTCCGTATCTATCAAGATTTTACTGATATAATAGAATGGTTATCGTATTTTAGTTTCTAACCTGACCAGGACTGAACTTAATGTTGTTTCAGAAATGGCTAAATAAAGATATAAATCTTTTGGGGAGGATAGGACTGTAGTGTTGGTGCGGTATTTTTAAATTCTTGGAAGGTCGGTTGACACTCTTGTATCCAACGGAATCCATTCGTCATGGTCCCTCTCAGAGCCTTAAAAAAGGAAATATACTTCTCCGCGGATTTCGCTAAGAATCAAAAGAGTGCAGCGAGTATTTTAGTCAGCCTTTGGATTTCTTTCAATGTTTAGGTAGGATTCATATCAACAATTGCTTTAATTTTGTCCGAGCTTGCCTCAATTCCCCAGTGTGATACAAAAAAACCAAGAGATGTTTCGAAGGTTATTCCAAATACGCATTTTGTTGGATTCAACTTCATTTGGTGCGCCCATAATACTTTAAAAGCCTCGTTTAGGTCTTGAATATGGTTGTCGCCTATTATGCTTTTGATGAGCATGTCATCTATATGTACTTACGTATTCCTTCTTATTTGAACCTCGAATATCTTGTTTACCAGCATTTGATATGTTGCCCCCATATTTTTTAGGTCGAAGAGATAATCTTAAAACAGTATGTCCCTTGGACAATTATAAACAAAATCAGTTCCTCATTTTCTGGACATTTTTGGATTTAATTATATCCTGAGCAAGCGTCCATTAAACTTAGAAATTCATGCCTAGATATTGAGTCTACCAATAAATAAATTTTCGGCAACGAAAAGTTATCTTTTGGATATAATTTATTTATGCCAGAGAAGCCAATGCACATCCGCCACTTCTAATTACTTTTCTTAACGAGTATAATATTTGATAAAAAATTTGGATACTGAACTTCTCTTATGAAACCCGCGTCAAATAGTTTCTTAACTTTCTCTCTTATAGCAATGGGCTTTTTTATGTAGTGGTTCCTTAATTTTTGCCAAACCAACTTATGTCCGATAATTAGTCCTAACTTATGGACCATCACCTCAATCAATATTTCAAGCATGTCTACTAACGTCCATGCAAACATGTCCAAGTTTTGTGGAAGGAACATCATCATTTGCTCCTGTAACTAGTCAAGAAGAGAGTTCCTAACTTGCACGTATTTTTTAGGATCACTAGGATCTAATGAGATTTGCACGGTGGATTTGTCAAATTGCCATTGTAACAGAGTTGCTTCATCTCAGAGGTTGAACTCCTTAGTCGATTAATTTAGAATCGACTAACCAATTTGGGCTAGGTAGTAAGTTTAGCTGTTGACTTGGTCACTTAGCACTTCTCTTACCCTACATGGGGTCATGAATTTTATTTTTAAATGTGGTATTGATGTCACCACCTCGAACGTCCCTAGTCAAGGCTGACCCGGAATTACATTGTAGATTGAGAGTATATGTACTATCAAAAAAGTTAGTATTTTGAAGGTTGTTTTTTGGTACATCCCCAATGTGACTTCTAAGTGAACGGTTTCTTAGATTAGAATGGATTCATTGTCCAACCCATATAAGGGTCACTGGGCTATTTTCTAGTCCGAACTTAAAGAAAGTATCAAGGTAAAATAAATTCTAAGAATTTTTATTATCAACAAACAAATACTCATTTAATTGGCAATTGACAGTATCATTTGTATAAGTGTGAATACAACAAGAGAATCGAAATGAAGAATCATTATACGAGTCATATTATCGTCACTAAAACTAATGATATCGTTCCTTATTACTAACTTCTGTCTCTTATTGTTGGAAGTCTTGTTAGGATGGCTAGGAGCTTTACTTTTGGGAGGGCAAGTTGAAATTATGCTCATTACTCCTGCTGCTACCTAGTCATGGGATTAATCACATTGTTTCATCCCATCATTGCTCGTGTTACCAATAGCGTGTCCCAGGTCCTTCAAATACTTACTGAAGTGCCCTCTTTGAATAAGGGTCTCAATCTCTTTCTACAAAGATTGTGAGTATTTGGTGTTGTGACTCGGATATTGATGGTAGAAGTAGTATTTCGACTGATCTTTTTTTTTTGGTTCTTCATCGGGTTTGGTCATTTTAAGAATTTCTCATTCGGAATCTGCATTAAAACATTCGTTCGATTGTCATTTAAATTGGTAAGGTTCAATGGTTTGTACTCTCTTTTGATACTTGGATTTGTCATTTGGTGTTTCATGAGATCTCTGGAAGAGGAATTATCATTGTTCCTCTTCCGTCCACTGGTTGATCTCGAGTAGTGATCCGCATGCTCTGACCTCTTCGCTTTATTGGCCTTATCGGCAGCAATGTACATTTGGGTAATTGTTTTTGCCTCAAGAAATGTCTTTGGCTCCTACTAAATCAAATATTTAAAATTTTTTTTTGATTATACAGTAACCATGAAGGAATTTAACTTCATTTCATCGGTAAGTTTTGAGAACCCTCAAACTTTCATATTGAATCGGGTAAAGAACTACTTTAAACTTTCATTTGGACTTTGCCAAAGTCGATTAAGGTGCCAGGGTTATTTTTTTTCCCTTCTATTGGAGGCAAACTGTGAGAATAATTTATGAGCTAACTCCTGAAAAAATCAAATTGAATTTGGTACCAACTGGTAAAATTAAATTTGGGCATCCCTTTTAAGGGTTAACAAAAAGCAAAGGCATAAGGTAGGATCTTCTAGGCCATGGAATCCCAACAAAGTTCAGAAGTGGTACAAGAGGTCCATCGAATCAGAATTTTCATCATAAAGGTTTAGGGTCGGTATCTTGAAATTGAGAGGGAACCAATGTATTTTGATCTCCCTTATAAACGGTGACTTGCCTAACTTGGCAGAGTGTCCGGCCGTGCTTCCTCGAAACAACTGTTGCTAAATCTTCTTGATCCTTTCCTCCACCTCAGAGGCGGACACAATCCTTTTTGCATTGAGGAATATTCTCAACTCTGAGTGGTTGGAAGATACGTGAGAAGCCTGCTGGCATGGGATGTTTTTTGGAAGGGTGCTGCACGAAGCCTTGTCTCGTGTCGAAGGCCTTCCTGTGTCTCAAGAGCAGCGTAGATTTTGTCGCTTCGGGTTCTCTTCTCATGTTTCGAAGTTAAGTCATTCTTCAAATTGGGATGGGATCTTCTCGAGTGAGGTTCCTTGAGCCTCTAAACCTCCAGGCTGCCGCGGCCTATCCTTGGAGAAGTGTTTTTTCCCTCTATTCCTCCTTCTAGAAGTGGAGGCTTGTGAATTAGGGGGTGGAGCCCCCAATGGATGTCTCTCCAACTTGTTCTAGAAAGACTTGAGAATTATTTACATGGAGTCAATCTGGGCTACCAACAATTTGATGTTCACGTTCGTCGGTTGATGAACATCTCCTTGGCTATCCACTATTGGGTCATCGCTGTGGGAGATAATATCCTTTAGTAGTAAACTCGACTGAGCCTTGGTGTTAACCATGATTACTTTAGCATGTAAAATGCAGTTTGATTTTTATCGACTATGAAAATAGGTAGCCTAACAATGTTCCCAAAGACGGCGCCAATTATACGTCCTAAAAATTTGGATTAACATATAAA
>JAOVVI020018739.1:0-10285 GCA_028571085.2 Nepenthes alata
GTTAGATTCTATCAAACCTGTTATTATAGTGGTATTATAATAAGAGATAACTCAAAAATCTCTTTAAATTTTATTTTATCATTGTGAACTAAATGTTATATATTCGTGCCTTGACGGTTGGGTAGTTACTATGAGGTAATTGATACTCACATGTTTGACATCTAATCACAAATGTCTTCAAAGGTTTTGACGACACATGATGTAGGAATACATCAAAATGGCTTTACCATCACATGGCATGGGAATACATTCAAATGATTTTGCCTACACATGATATATGAACTCATTTAAATATGTTAAACCCAACATCCCTCATCATGATATACATTAATATCTTAACACCTACGGTTTATACGATTATAAATATTCCTCCCAAATTATCAACCTCGATCTTTCGAGATATGAATGTCTGTAAATTACACTAGAATTCTGTAAAATTTATACTCAATGATTTTATAGTATTTTTATATAATTTTTTCTATCTAACATAGAGTAAATAATGAGTATAATATCAAGGGCTACGAGTATCCATTAAATCATAGAGAAGGCTAACCATGATTGTCTATATAGGAATACTTCCTCACTTTTCTACACAATCAACTTTCACTCTATTAAGATAATTTAAGGTTAACTAATTAAGATCATCCTTAGGCACCTTTAGCATACATTTACACTGTAAAACATATAATTTTCCTATACTTGGCCTACTACTCAACCATTAAGGAAAAGAAGATTCCTATACATTTGATCCATTATATTACAAGCATAGGTCATCAAAATTCCTAACATTTCTCATCCGAGTAACTTATAATATAAATCAACAAGGTAACCACCCTACTAAGATCGCAAAATCCCACATCTAAACCAATTAGATTTATTACAAGACAAAGTTAATCTTTTACACTTAGTATATCAATAATAGATAAATCTAAAGTATTAGATACCATCATACAAATCATATACAAGTGCATGGGTAGGTCATACTTAATCTTTACTTTACTTGACCAATCAACTCATCCATCAGGGATTCAATCAAGTTAATGTATAAAATATATAATTAGCCTTCTCTCCGTATTCTAGGAGCACATAACCATCTAAATTAACTATTGTTTGAAATTATTCATTTAAATACATGGTCAATTTATCATTATATCCTTACATGACCCTAAGGTCTCAACTAT
This sequence comes from Nepenthes alata, assembly GCA_028571085.2. Lineage (NCBI taxonomy): Eukaryota > Viridiplantae > Streptophyta > Magnoliopsida > Caryophyllales > Nepenthaceae > Nepenthes > Nepenthes alata. The sequence goes on from JAOVVI020018739.1 coordinate 1,182, forward strand.
AAGAAAATTTGGTCCATTATCTAGCATTTACCAAAATAAAGAATTCAAATCATTAAAATACATATAAATTATTAACAATATTATGTCATAAATATGTAAACTAACATATTGATTCACGATAAAATAAGGGGGTTTTAATATTTTAAAGAGTTAATTATTTTATTCTAAACATTAATAAATATGGAGCTTTACAATATATTAAAATGTAACCTTATAAAGTTGGCCTTAAACCCTACAAAAGGGTCTTACAAACCATGGTCAAATGGAAGATTTTGTCCCTCTTTTTTACTCCATTTATATAAATTACCTTATTTATCATAAGACTCATAAATTTATAATCTATAAAAAAATTGATATGTGAAGTTTTTATCTTGGTTTCTAAAAACTTATACGAGACCATATCCAAGGTGGTTATTCACCATTTTATCATACTTGCATAAAACTTTATGGATTTCAGTTTTTATTCCTTGAATATATACATGTCACCTAACTTAGGTTAAGATATATTCAATTCTCATAAGAACAAATCAAGCCACGGTTAATAACATGTAAGAAACTTTTAAAAATTATACTAAAAAGTTAAAAAAATTAAAACTTAAACATGAAATGAGAATTAAATTGCAAAGACTATTTTTGTGCATATAACTAACTTTTTTTCTAAGAATTGAAATAGATATAAGATATCATCTTTAATATATTAGAGATAATATTAACCAGTAAAAACACATTTTATTAGAAAAAATAATCATATTGTTAAAGAATGACAAAAAATTTACTTGCTTTAATTATAATTTTTTAAACGATCAAAGCAAATATAAACGGCGTCCAATATCTTATCATTCTCATCCTCCTCTTCACATTCACATTACAAGCATGGATTACCTCCTCCTCCTTCAATGGCAGCATGCCTCCAAGGAAGGGAGAAGGGACAATAGTCTTTTAGGTTATATTCACCTACCCTTTTTTTTTCTTCTTCTTTTCTCTTCTTTCTTTCCTTAATTGAAGAATGATGCTCTAAGGTGGCTATGAATTTCTCATTACTTCTCTCCAACTGAAATAATGAAGGTGTATTAGATTAAAACCTAATGGTGGGAGGCAGTTAGCAAGGTTTAGAAAAGGAGGAAATTTTAGGGTTTTATGATATTTCCAGGGGAGAAGCCGGCCAAGGTGGAAAAATAGACTTCTCTTGATCATTTCCATATGGGATTCGGCTGCAAGGAGGAGGTGAGGAGGCTGATTGAAGTGGAACAAGGGGTAAGCCTCAATTGGAGTTTTGAAAGGGAAAATTTAGGGTTTTTCCTAGGGTTCTTTCTAGAATTTTTCAGTCTCCACTTTTTTACATAATATTTTAATTAAATTTCACATATAATCACACACCAAAACATTTAACATATTTACAAATAATTTCAATTGATAAAATAATATAATGAAGATAATATTTATTACTACTAAAAAAATTATCAAAATATATTTCAAATGACTTCTTAAATCTAACTAGTTCATGATTTTTATGAAATTAGTCTAGGACCAACTACAAAATATCAGGTTTAAAATATATCATTTGTATATTAATTTTTTTAGTTAATGATATCTACTGATCAAAAATTTAATATTTTAAATAAAAACCTCAGGTATTATACTAATCTGGTAAAAATATTTCCCGCTAAGTTGAGATAATATACGAAATTTTGACTGAGAAAGAAACAGAAATCATTGACGAAACAATCGATAGGCTCTTCACCTTTTCCTATCTTTGCTTCTAAAAACTAATTCAAATACCTCCTCAGCCTCACTCTACTCTGAGATGCTTCTTAAATCTTAGCGGCCAACTTGCTCACAGACGGTCAACGCCAAACGTTGACCGTTATGCGCTTTTCAGTTCTTGAGCCCGTCTTCTCACTCGGTCGTAAAAATGTTGACTGGCCTTCTTGAACTTCCTTTGACCTTTCTTTGGGCCAGCCCATTATTGGTGTACCCATCAATTCTTATTATCAAGATATATAAAGAGATATAAAACACATCTCTAAGAAATATTTAGAATTCGTTATTTACCCTTCTATCCCCCTTTTTTAATTTATTCACTCAAATAATTATGATCTGAAATTTAATTCGGGTTAAGTATTTAAATTTTTTAATAATTTGTATGCTAAGATTAAATAATATAATATCATGTTGATTTCTCTCAACATAACATTAAATTATTCTCAGAAAAAGTTCTTTCAAGAAACACATCAAAAAAAAAAAAAAAAGATTGGCTAGAAAAATTATGATATATTAAAATGACATATAACATTATCTTTCAAAATACATATTATATTTAAATAAATAAATAAATCTAAACATAAGAGTACTATTAGAGGGTATAATTTAAACATATTTGAAATTTTTTTAATAATGTATAGCATCTTAATTATTTTTATTAATTTACATATATATATATTAAATAAATATTATAATAAAATATTTAAAAAATAATTGGTAGTATTTCTTTTTTTTTTAAAGATATTATATAATTTCTTCAGCAACTATCGAAAACCCCGAATTAGCCATGAGCTGGAGGAGGAGCCGGTGGTCCAAAAAGTCATAAAAGCCCACATTGGGTACAGCTCAGTTTGCCTTGTTGCTTTTCCCACAAGGCGAGTGCGTCTCTTTCATCGTCCATTATGACTATAATATCCCTGGTAATTTTCCATATTCACAATTTTCCATATTCCATCGCCTTGTCTATTTTTCAAAGTCATACCCTTTATAATAATTTAATATCGGTTTTCAATTTTGTTTTTCTTGCTTTTGAAATTAAATAGATGTTTTCACTTTTCGGAGCTGCCTTTGAGGTGACGACCACCCAACACCGGATATCTTCTCTCCAACGTCGTCACCGCTGCTCCCGCCACCCAGCCCTCTGTCTCTTCTCCGTCTCTCAGCCAAAAATGTGGATTATAAAACACACAGTAATTTCAGAGATAGAAAGTTTGATTATTATTTCACTGTCTTTCTCCGTCACTTTCCTATCTACACGTCTCTACTGTTGCTTCTCCTTGAGGATGGAGCTGAGTGTCTAAATCCGCTTTTTTCTCTTTCCGTTGCCGGTGCTGAGCTGTTATTTTTTATCTGGTAAGTTAGAGGTTAGTGCTAATACTGAAGAAGTAAGGAGCATTGCCTCTTGCTTATCGGAACTTCTGTTTTTGATTTTTCTGCTGTATCTTGGAAAACTGCGTGTGTAATGCTTTCCATATTTGAATTCCGTTCGGGATTTTTCAGGTTTGATTTATGGAATGTAGGTAATTGCAGCCATTTAAAAAAATGATAAACGGACCAATGCTGTTGAAGAAGGGAATGGGCGAAACTTCTGAAATGTATCTCGATAGCTAATGCTGTGATATTTGCAATTGTGACTACCAACACACCTTTTTATAGCTCCCTTTCTCTCTCTACGATCGCTTATATGAAATCTATTAAAAAGAATTAGGTACTCAATTATTTTTTTCCTTTTAAATGATTCAGCTTTGTTTAATTAGCATTACGAGGTCTCGGATTTTTTGTCCCTTAAAAATATTGTTATTTTTTTATATTTGCTTTTCAGTCTATAAGCTGTCTGAAATGATGTTTATTGTACACAAACATAAGAAATGTTCTTAATTTTCACGAAATGTGGACAAATACCCTTCAATTTTGTGTTTTTATGGCTTAAATCCTAGATTTAAATAAAAATGGTATTTCATTGATATGAAACTTCCCTGTTTAGATTCGTCAAACAGCTTGTTTCCTCTGTTTCTCTTACTTGTGGAGGATTAATAATCGGTTGCATATTTTCGATTTTCATGTATTGGATTTTGTTTCTGTTTGCGTTACTGAGAAACAGAGGCGATAGATAAGAACAGTGTGGATTACTCTATTGAGTTCAATGTCGTCGTTTTTCGTTCCCGAAATTAAAGGGTCTGTTACTTTGACTATGCCATCAGTTGCGGTTGTGTTTCTTAGTTTCCTATTTTGGAATGAAAGGGAAAGGTGAACTCCCAATGACCGTATTCCTTTATCCATTTTCTTCCTTTGCTTTCCTACGCATCTGGGTTAATCTTGTTCGTAACCTTGAATGCTTGTGAAAGATCAAGTAGAGCTGCTTTCTTATTAATGATTGATGATGATTATTTTTCTACCAACTTGAACAAAGAGAGAAGGTTGGTTTCCACGCAGCCATAAATTTTCGGTCTAATTTGGTTAATTTGTTGTTCAATTGATGCACCTTACTGGTGGCGTTACTACTCTTTTCTGCTTTCTGAGGGCTTGAGTTGCTTTATCATACAAGTGGAAGATGCCTTCCTTCCTTCTCCTTAATTTCATCTTCTTTTTCCCCTTTCTTGCATCCGCCTGATTATATGGGTCTGGGCATGTGATCTTCATGTGGAAGCTAGCTATTAGTGGGAGTGATGATCATCAAAGTGATTCACTTATGTTCAAGGTCCATTATGCTATTCATTCTGCTATCGGTGAACATACTTTCCGTTGATCCCACTCGGATTTGCTTCACTTGTTCAATTCATTCATGCATGGACATTCTTGTTCTTTTCATGTTCTCGATGTCTGATGTAAACAAGTTGTCAAGCAATAGAGCATTTTATCTGTACCATATTTTTGAGTTAGTGCCCAGACCATCGCGAGGCCTTTTTTAAGGAATCATGCATTTTTGGTAATATTTATTACAATGGCTGTCCACTTCCATTGTGGCATTCATGCACCACAATGAAAGATGTGAAAAGAAGTTTAGGCTGTGGTCCAGGCGCTTTGGCCCCATTTCAAAGTTATTGTTTAGTTGTAAGCCCTTCTTGAGATTACTAGTCTGCTTTTTTGTGGGGTTGAGGCTCTGATGTCTTCATTTTTTTTGTCTTAAATTCTTAATCTCTTAATTTCTGTGATGGAGATAATTCTGTATATATGAAAACAAATTTTAAAAAAATCTTAATATATTTTAATCTTTCTTTTCTTGTAAAGGCTTGTTACTTGTTAAGCAAAATTTTTATGCTTCACAAAATAATATGGCAAAATTATGAAATCATCTTGTGTTCTTGACATTGAACATCTGTTACGCGCTTGGCCACCGGAGACCCAACCCAGATCTCGGCCCAGCCTCCGAGCCCGGTTGGAAGTCACAGAGAATTGCGTCGCAGTAGCCGCTCCACCTGTGCACCGGGAAAATACCGCAATTTCATCCGAGATTAGCATACTACTTATTTCTATTATTGCTGATTATTGCTGTTATTGTTGGGTTATTCTATTATTTTCGTTTTCTGTTATTGTTGTTGTAGGTATATGAATGAGAAACGGCCTGTGCAAAGGGCAGACAATGCTACTCACTTATCTCTCTCCTCCCTTGTCTTCTCTGTGTTCTTTTCCCCCTTCAGTCAATTCTCTCTCCCCTCTTCCTGTCTGGAGTGCTGATTTATCTTGTTTTGCTCATCTCCTCTTCCGATTCGTTATGGCCTGCAACAAAGGTGCTTTCATTGAGACTGATGGCAGAAGGTGTCATGACTCGCGCAAAGGCACACGATAAAACACTCGCAGGCATGATGAAAGAAGTAAAAGACGTTGTGGCTGTCGTTCAACAGCACAGAGGATATCGCGACGCATAAGGTCGATACAGAGCACATCAAACAATCTATTGCAGAGATTAATCTTACTCTAGCTCGGATGGAGCGTTTCACCATGGCATCGACGCTTCCTCCGCTACTTCCCACGCTGACTGTAAGTTCTTCCTCATTCTTAGTGCCGACTATGTCCTTTTCCCAACCCTTACCCGCCTTATTGTCATCCGCTACAGAAAACCGTAACGAGCTCCACCCACGGTTGCCTAAGCTCGAGATTCCTTTCTTTTCGGGGGACAACGTGACTGGTTGGTTGTTCCAAATCGATCGTTTCTTTCTCTACCATCGCACTCCTCCAGAGCAGAAACTTACTGTTGCCGCCTTCTATATGTCGAGTGCTGCGTTGCAATGGTTCTAATGGATGTATGCTACCCGGAAATTATCCACTTGGGAGCTCTTCGTTCGTGATTTGGAGCTTAGCTTTGGACCTTCCTCTTTCATGAACTATGAAGTGGCACTGTACAAACTCCGGCAAACCACCACAATGGCGGTCTACATGGCAGAGTTTGAATCTCTGTCTACTCGAACTCCGGGGTCACTACCACTAATCTCTTAAATTGTTTCATCTCTGGGTTACGGGATGATATCCGACACGAGCTCCTGCTGCTGAAACCCTTGTCGCTACATGAGGCCATCGGAATGGCAAAATTGGTGGAAGAGAAGTTAGATTCCACTCGAAACCCTTCACATCGACCCCCTCCAGTAGCCAAATCTCTCAACGCTCCTAGGCCACTAGGAACGAAGGCTCCATTATCCTTGAATCCTCCACCAAAATTTCCAATTAAGAAACTCACCTCCGCTGAAATGGCTGCCCGGTGAGAACATGGCTTATGTTTCAATTGTGATGAACGGTTTGTCCCAAGACACCGGTGTAAACCACTTTAATTTCTGTGTATGCTGGTCGAGGATGAAGACCCCGAACAATCAAAGATGGTCATGTCTGAAGAGGAGAACATGCGGTCACCATTGTCAGAAGAATTATCCCCAGGGCAAGATAATGCTCCATCCATCTCTTTCCATGCCTTAGAAGGGCATTAGGCTTCCACGACCCTGTGCTTGCTAGGAACCATTTCAGGCTAATCAGTGACAATGCTGGTAGACAGTGGTTCCACACACAACTTCCTGCAGTCTCGGCTAGCCAGGTATTTTGGACTCTTTGTTGAACTCTTTGTTGAACCCTCTCACTATCTTAATGTTACAGTTGAAAATGGGGACTCATTACATTGTGAAGGAGTGCGTACTAAGGTTCCACTCACCTTAGGGTCCTCTCAATTTTCGGTAGACCTTTATCTACTCCCAATTTACGGGGCAGATTTGGTTCTTGGTGTCCAATGGTTAGCATCTTTGGGACCTGTATTATTTGATTATAAGTCCATGTGGATAAGTTTCAAGTACACCGGAACAGAACTTACCCTCTATGGAGTGCCCAGCGCTGCTATTTCCACCATGACAATGAGTCAGCTACGGCGCAGTGACTTGACTAATTTGGCTGCATCCTACTTCCAATTGCTGGTTACTCCACTCGCTGAACACACTCCAGCAGTAGCGTCCTCAGAATTAATGCCGTCTTCCCAGTTTGGTCATATTACTGACCCCCAGATCTCTACTGCTTTGCACGCCATCCTACCGACATTCCAGGATGTCTTTGCTGTGCCTCACGGGCTGCCTCTTCGACACCATACAGACCACAAAATTCCTTTGCAATCTCATGCAACACCGGTCAATGTTAAACCATATCGATACCTGCACTTCCAGAAGGGTGTAATGGAGAACTTAATTAAAGAAATGCTAGCTGAAGGCATAATCAGACCCAGCACGAGTCCGTTTTCATCGCCTGTCCTCCTAGTGAAAAAGAAGGATGGCAGTTGGAGATTTTGTGTGGATTATCGCGCCCTGAATGCAATCACCATTAAAGACAGATTCCCAATTCCAACAGTGGATGAACTGTTGGATGAATTGCGCGGCGCCACCGTGTTCTCCAAACTGGATTTACGTGCGGGATATCATCAGCTTCGGGTGCATTCGGAGGACGTGCATAAGACCGCCTTCCGAACACATGAGGGGCATTATGAATTCCTAGTCATGCCCTTTGGATTGTCGAATGCGCCCTCTTCGTTTCAAGCTGATATAAACACTAATTTTCGCCCAGTACTTCGCAAGTTTGTGCTAGTGTTCTTCGACGATATTTTGGTTTACAGCCCCTCTTGGGACGCACATCTCCGTCATCTCACTCAGGTACTCCAAATCCTACGCACTCACACCTTCTATGCCAAGCAAACTGTTGGGGGTCACTCCCGTGTGAAAGTCCTTGTGACTGGAGGACTTGGACGAAGCACGTGGACTTTATATGCTACTATACATAGAATATGCAAATGAAATTCCGGTCAACATAGTTGATCGGAACCTTTTGAACGGGTAACAATACCGGTCAACAAGTTGACCGGTTGATGGCATGAGCTGCCCTGCATTGCTGAGGGATTCAGACGGACAACATCGACTGATCAACAGGAGCATTGACCGGTCATGTGGAGAAGACGGTCAACGGGCATTGACCAACCTTGTGGAGAACGTGGACGGTGGAATGTGGGCCGTCCACCAAGAAATCCAGAATGGTGCCAGCTCAGAAGATTTTTTGAAGATACGTGATCTCATACGGTTATGCAGTAGCCGTTTTTGTATAATGCATATTCATTTTGTTGGCAAGGACAGATCTTGTCGGTGGATATGAAATATTCCTCAGATCTGCTGTATATGGGCATCGATATTAAAAGCAAGTAGAAGGACTTGTTGTTGAGAGACACACAGATGTGTGAGGCTAAGTGTGAAAAACAAAGAGAGTGAAAAACGGTGAAGGAAGGAGAGAATTGTGAGCAACATATAGTGCATTGCTTGTACTCCGTTATTCGTTTCTCTTTTCTCTTGCATTTGTGTAACAGTGAAAATTGTTCCCAACCTCACATAGTGGAATTGGTTCCGTGGACAGATTGTCCCGTGGTTTTTCCCATTTTTGATAAGGGTTTTCCACGTAAAAAGTTAGTGTTCATTCTTTTCTTCCTCATTCCTTTACTGTATCTATCTGTGGGGTAGTCAGATGCCTTCTATCCCCAACACAAACTAAGTGTGAATTCGAGCAGCCTTCTCTCACGTATTTGGGCCACATTGTTTCAGCACAAAGGGTGGCTGTGGATCCAGCGAAAATTGAATCCATTTGAAGTTGGTCCCTTCCTGCCAATAGCAAACAGCTATGGGGCTTCCTGGGATTAGCTGGATACTACCGACGTTTCGTAGCTCGATACGCCCAGATTGCTGCCCCGCTTACTCAATTGCTGCGAAAAGATGCGTTCATTTGGGGAAACGAAGCTACAGTAGCCTTCGAGTCGCTTAAAACCTCCACCCCCGTTCTGGCCTTACCAGATTTTTCAAACCCATTTGTGGTGCAAACAGATGCTTCGGGTAACGGCGTGG
>JAOVVI020018741.1:0-10284 GCA_028571085.2 Nepenthes alata
AGTTATAATCACTACTTATATAATCTCATTCTTTTTTATTTATTTCTTTCATATGGTTTTGAATCCAATATAATCTAAAGGATATTTTCTGTGAATTTCAACCATCTTGAGGTCAATAAACGCGGTTAGTGTATATTCAGTTACTTATTTTTTTTTAGTTGGAGAAATGATACCCAGAGAAGACCCTTGTTACTACTTTTTCTTGTCGAGTTATCTTGAGATTCGACCTTTCATAAAATATAAAAATTGACTCTATTATATTATGATTCAGTTGATGATGGCTTGGATATATCTGGGTGGCTGTGTGATCATTTCTTTATTTATAACTCGATTACAATATCAATACGGACTCTATAAATGAATTCAGTGAACAACTGCGATGGAGATTGGTGGACTCTATATCCAATAGAGGCGCCGCTGGCCTATAGGTGGAGATTGGTTTTTGGATTTTGATGATCAACAATCGACATTGACAGCTCGAGACGTCACACGCCAGCCAATAATTAATAGTTGTCGGCATTTTCATCTGACGATTAGTAGATCAATGGTAGTCATTCAAGGCATTGCCGACAAGTAACTGATATATAGATAAAAAAGCTTTCATTAATACAAAAATAAAAAGTAAATTTGAAATTCCAATATTTAAAATAAAATTGTGAAACTCGTTTTCAAAAATTGTGGCTTGTGTTAAAGGACACGTCCCTCCAAATGGATTAGGAACCAATTAAAGCTGAACCTGCCCAGCTATTGATGAAATATTCAATCTCTCTTGTTTATCCAAATTATCCGAATGGATAATTATTTATATTCGAATCGTCTAATAATATTTGTTATAAGTTTATATTTTGATATTTAATTGGATTTAAGATGATTTATTAAAAGTTTAAATTATGATATGATTTTTAATATGTCTAATTAATGATTTTGGGCCGGGGGCATGACATTGTTTATGTTCTCCCATATTTAATATCTTTCCTCATATTCTTAATATTGAGAATTTTATTGTGACAACTTCAATAGTTGGATAAAATAAGTTAAACCCATCTCATAATATTAACTGCCCAAATTGTCTAAATGAAGTTATAGGAAAATTCTAACACCTTCATCAATTGTTTGCCGCTTATAGTTCAAAAGTTGAAGAGTTTGATAGGTTAGAAGAATACAGCTTTCGAGTTTTACAAGAAATTGAGGAATCAGTTGAAGCCAGAAAACCATAACCCAATTTTATTCATCCTCTATTTTCTCTTACGGGTATTCATCTCTCAAAAAACAAACAGAAAATCATGACACATTCATCCGCAACAACAACAGAAAATAACAAAGATTCACTGCTCTCAAACTAGCATCTTATTTTAGAATCATCAAAGCAGCATACAATTCGGAGAAAGCAGATCGTGGATCAACAGAGGCGCCTGCAAATGATGAGTCCATCGCCACAGGGGACGTGACATAGCTCGACGCGATCGTCAGCTGTTACAGCTGCGTTGAAATCTATGGTGTGCTTCCTGAGGCGCCGCTTGTTCTCGGGCACCTGATCTTCAGGCTTGGCCACGGCTCCCCCCCAGAGCGTGTTGTCATACAGCAGGAGTCCACCAACCTTGACCAGTTGCATTAGCCTTTCGTGATAGTTTGCATAGTTGTTTTTGTCAGCATCGACGAACGCAAAATCAAAGGTTCCCAAGTTGGCTTTCTGCATTCAAATGAACAAAGAGTTACAAAAACAAGAGTTCGATACAAATTAAGCTTGATGTATGATTAACCGGTCTCATTAGAATAGAGTCTTAATCGGATCTAAAGGAGGTATTATTATTGCTAACTTGGGTTAGGCCGAGTCAAGTTTCGTTATCTCAAGCTAAGAGATATAACTGTATCCATCTAAAAGTAAAATAGAGCATATTCTGATTGACATGAAATATTTTTCATTTTGAAGTTTCTTTATTTTAAAAAATTAATTTTATACAAAAACAGATTGAAATATAAAAGATAATGATGAATTATATTTACATAAAAAAGATTGATTATATAAAAATATGGCTTAATAAGATATATAAATTTAATTAAAAACTTAGGATTTGTCTAAACTATGAAGAATTTTTATTTAAAAAATCAATCCGGGTTGGGATGTCCGTTTTCACCAATGAACATTTCCGCATTTCCCTCAAATGGAGCATTCTTTCTTATCAATTTCTGTTTAGATTGAGATTCTGTAAAATCAATCGAAGAAAAGTAAAAAAGAAATCAAAAATAGTAATATCCTTCACAAACGAAGGATTTTATATTAAAAAAATTAATTAAGTCTAATTCTTTTACCGTGTCTATTCATAATACTCATATACTTTTAAGTTATTGACCATGTTTTTAAAATTTTAAGCCAAACAAATTGAATTAATTGTGTCGCCTAATTTTAATTAGGTCTATATCTTTACACTTTCTAGTTATACAAGTCAAGAATGATACTACATAACCATTACTTAAAAAAATGAATTCAAATCGGACATTAAGCACCGAAGATAAATAATTGCAACTTAATATAATATGATTGTCAATGTTTGTTATAATCACCTCTTCAAGGAGTTTGTCAAGAATCGGTAAAGCTGGGGACTCGATGAAATTGATCTTCTTACCAACACCGGATTTTTTGATAATTGGTTCACCGATGTTATATGCTTCTCGGTCTATATCGACTGCTATTATCTACAAAGATAAACATAGTTTGTAAAAATAAGAACGAGATTGAATTTCATCTTTGTCACTAATTATGATAAGATCGAGAATGATAATTTAACCTGTCCATCTTCAGGAATGTTAAGAGCTGTTAATAAGAGAGAGTAACCAGTGAAAACACCAATTTCAATAGTCTTCTTTGCATTCACTAGCTTCAACAGCATGGCCATCAACTGACCAGCATCGGGATTTGTGCCAAAGAAGGCCCTGAATCACCCCCAATAATTTTAGACAGGTATAATATATTAAAATATATCAGACTTATCTTATAATTACAGTTAGAGGACGAAAAACATAAGGCTGAGTCCGCATATTCAAAAATTTAGGGTAGAGAGATTATTCCAAAGCTAGCTAAGCAGCACACACTTCGGTAATCATATGAGGATGATAACGTAGTGAAATCTAGACTGCAATAAGGAGGGAGAATCACCGAGGGTGGCTAGCAGAGGCTTCTCGCAGCTCCTTCAATGGCGCAGGCTCGCGTGGATACACATTTGTCTCCAGAATATACTGCCAAATTTCAAGGATATTTACGTATTCTGAACTTATTGAATAAATAAATACAATAATTATAAGTCAAACTTTTAAGAGAGAGAGAGAGAGAGGGATTACATCGTAGAGCTCTTCGCTCTGCAGGATCACTGCGTTAGCCTTAAGATTGGGATCGTAGTTCATGACTCTTACCTGCACTGACACTCCTGGAACGAGGAGAGAGATACAGATAGTGATAATTTTATCAACACCCAACATTTAAAATAATGACTTTTAGTTGGGAAAGTCTAATTTTCTTTGCCTTTTGAAGTCCCATCGAGGTAATAAAATATGATATTGTGTTAAGTGCCCCCAATAATTGATTAAAAAATGCTTGATCTACTAAGTAATTTATCTTATACTTGGACTTCAAAAGGGAAAAAAAATTTAAATATGTTATTTATAGTTTATTATACCTTATATAAAAGATTATTTTATTATTTTTATATAATATTAATTCTTAAATACTAAATCACACCATACTAAGTCTATTAGACCGAATTATTATTGATCTTCAGCCTCTACTCTTATGTCTTATTCTCAAGCCGATCTAGGTCCCATTGATTGATTAAGCATCAATAAGAGACAAATTTGGGTCTATTCAAGACCATTGAAATCCCTCTAACAAGGTCACTGTGGATTTCCCAAAGCTGGGTTAGCTACACACATCATGAAAAGGGAGGATAGTTGGCACCATATTCATAAAACGAACAAACAAACAAACAATATGGGCTGCTAAAGATAGAGCATACCTTAATTGGACAGTTGCTCTGCGGAGAGGATAGCTGATTGGAAGACAGTACGTGGGTCTCTCTCTATATATAAGCGAACGGCAAGCCTCATCGATCTGTGGTCTATTGATTGGTTCAGTTAGCCATGCAAACTTACTGGTGCAGCTGTGGTTCTTCACTTCAGACTTGTGGTTTGAAGTGCCAGTACATCGTCGACTGGAGAAAAAGCAAGATAAACACGAAAAGATTATAAAACTAAGGCACTGTTCGTCGTTTCCATGATCGCATTTGTGTTCTTCTTGCACATATATCTGTCAGTCCACTTTGACAACAAACTGTCCTTCTACGGACTGAGGGATCCTGCTCCCCGGAGCAGGATTTTTGTTCCATTTATGAGTTTTTTTTATTTGGTGTGAAATTAAAAAATAAAAAAAAAAAAATTCATAAATGAGGTAAAAATCCTACTCCGCCGAGCAGCCCTTCCGTCTTTCTACATCTAGATGAATATAAAAAGCTACAAGCGTGTTTTTTTTGATTCTTTATGGTATATTTTTTGATACTATTATATTTATTTATTATTTTTAATTTTGTTAATGTCAATGAATGTTGGGACTGGCCAGTGGTGCAAAATTTTTAATCCTTAATGGTGTAGAGAATATAGAAGGAAATAAACTCAAAATGATCAACAAATTAGATAACCACAATATTAAAAACTAAACCAGAAAAATCCTTCAAAATGGAAGGGAAAAACTACTGAATATAATGTCAGAAAATCTTTAACTATAATAATGATAATTATACTGGACAACCTCTTACATTCATTATAATGAAATAAATCAACTCATTTTCTTTTACTGTTAATATTCCCTACGTGTTTTCCTTCCCCATATAAGTTTGTATACTCTCTTTATATGAACCGAATTCTTACCATTTAAATAACAGAATGCTTGTAATTATTGATCTCTTTATATTAAACAAACACAGTTTAGTTTGGTGGTGAAAATTAATGACTGATGTTGACGTTTCAGTTTCATCCATTGACGAAGGCTGCTGAAATTCCTTCACCCGTTCCTATAATTGCTGAAGTATTAAGTGACCAATCAATTGCTGATAACTTTTTATTTACTGTGCTCATCAATCTTCATTTCACCATTTCATTTCACCATTTCATTGGTAATGGTTATTAAAGGCAATTAATAGAATTGCTTTATAAATAATGAAAATTAGTTTTGTCCGTGGACACCATTCTCTACAATACACCATCTAATGGGAGAAAAACAGTGTTCAGAAGCTCCAAATCGGGTGAATCCAGAAACCAAAAAACAGAATAAGGCAAATGGCGAGAAGTTAGTACGCGATCCTTTATTCCACATTTGTAGTTGTTTATATCACATAAATTGCTAACATTTGGTAATATAACTAATTCATGCCTCTGCCTTTGCTGAATATGTGTTTTCAAGTTTTTTTTTTATTTTAAAATTTATTAAATTTTTTATTTTTATGATGATTTGGTGAAAAAGAATGTCAAAAATTATTAGAAATTTTGATTTTTAATATTTTCATATAATTTTCATCAATTTTGGTATAAAAATGGAGGAGTTTTAACCGGATAAAACATCGGGTTAAATCGGGTCGGGCGTACTCGGATGGAGGTTGAAGATGACCCAAAACGACGTCCTTTTGGGTATGCTACAATGATTTATAAAAAAAAATTTGGGCCATTTACGTCGCAAGCCCATTTCCCACGTTGTGTCTCCCTATCCCGCGCGTATGCCCTGGGCCAAAGGCGTGGCGGCCCATATGCGTGTGAGGCCCACACTCGTGCCAGGCCCACTACTTTAGCAATCTGAAAATTCATTGAAAAATGCGTTGAAGGCACGCACACATGGAAGTCAAACCCCGCGCTGCGGTGTGTAGCGGGGAACGCTTCAACGCTGCACTGCTGTGCGTTTTGCTAAAAAAAAGGACTTTAATTTCCTTTATATGATATTCATATGTTTATATTTATATACGTGTATATATATATATGTATACATATATATATGTATGTATATAATACCTAGTAATTAATATAATTTAATTAATTAGGGATTAGTCATAACGTCTTTAATTAATAAAATTATATTTTATTATCACATATGGTATAAGGATATTAATTGTGACTAATTATTTTTTAGTATAATAAAAATTATCTCATAGAAAATTTTATTATATTAAATTAATTAATTAGGATAAAATATCAAATTATTTTTTTAATTTGTCCACAGAAATTAAGAATTGGAATATAACTTGATAGTTTTATCATGAAATTGGATATGAATCTAATTGAATTAAAAAATTAGACCACAGGTAATTTTTATGTCAATTGATTCATGATGTATGATTTATATTAATAAAATATAATTATGTATTTATTTGTTAGCCTCATTTATTATTTATTAAGCATATATTCATTTTTATGCAGTTATACAATCTGTTAATTTTTTCAATATAAGATATAAAATTTTTAAATTAAAATGCGATAACTATAAAGTATGGAATGAGAGAATTTTTCTTCATTTAGGATGGATGGATATAGATTATGTTATAAAGAAAGACGAACAACTCGCTCTTATTGTAACCAATACTCCGGTTGATGTAACTCTTTATGAAAGATGGAAGTGATCTAATCGCCTTAACTTAATATTCATAAAGATTAAAATTTCTGTTGGTATTCGTGATTCCGTCGATTAGCATAATAAAGTATAGGATTTACTGAATGCTATCGATGACTAATTTAAAACTTCAGATAAAGTACTTTGCTAACACCATAATAATAAAATTTTTATCTTTAAGGCTCACCAATGTTACGAGTGTGCGTGAGCACATTATACAAATGAAGGACATAGCGGCTCAACTGAAAAATTTAGAGGTAAAATGTATAAATTTTTCCTTGTGCATTATATTCTGAATATGCTTCCACCATAATATAGACCTTTTAAAATTTCTTATAACACATATAAAGATAAATGATCGATCAATGAATTTATAATCATGTGTGTTCAAGAGGAAGGAAGACTAATGATGGAACAAAGTAAAAGTGTATTTATGTTCAAAGAAGAAAAGTTTATGGCTCAAGTCAAAAAAGAAGGAAAAAGGTTAAATACCTCATCAATCTCACATAAAAAAAATCTAAGTACTTCTTCTACAAAAATAAGGGACACACAAAAAGGATTGTGTGAAATACAAAAATTGGCTTGAGAAGAAAGGTAATCAATTCTCTTTTGTATATTATAAATTCTAATATGATTAATATTTTTTATAACACATTATGGATTGATTCTAGTTCTACAATCCATATTTTAAATTTATTATAGGGTTATAAAATCTAAGGAAGCCACTGGGTAGTGAACAACATATCTTCTCCGAAACTAACATGTGTTTACAGGTGGAAGCCATTGGAATATACAGTTTACTTTTGAGTAGTGGTTTTATTTTGAATTTAGAAAATACCTTTTATATTCTAAATTTCTCAAAAAATTTGATATCTGTTTCAAAACTTGTACATTTCGGATATTCCATTATATTTTTAAACTCATCTTTCAACTTATATTATAAGTATGATACGTTGTCTGATAGTCTTTATTGCTTAAATTTATATACTGTGCATGTTGATACTGGCATTAAGCGATATATTATGGATTAATGTTTCTCTATATTGTGACATTAGAGATTATGTCATATTTTTATTGAAAGAATTAAAAGATTAGTAAATAATAAAATACTTAATACTCTAAACGTTACTAATTTTAACACTTATATGGACTTTATTAAAGAAAAGAAGACCAACAAGATTAAAAAAAATACCAAGAGGAGTTCAGACATAATAGAAATCATACATATGAATATTTATAGTCTTGATATTGACTCATACAGTCTAAAATATTTTATTACCTTTATTGATAATTTTTTACGATATATGTATCTTTACTTGCTTCATAATAAGAATGAAACATTAGATACTTTTAAATTATTTAAAGTAGAAGTAGAAAATTAATATAAAAAATAACTTAAGATTGTGAGATTAGATAGAGATAGAGAATATTATAAAAGATATACTGAAAATGGATAAATGCCTAATCCATTTATAAGGTTTCTTCAAGAACATGGATTGTCACCCAATATACTATGCCTGATTCTTCGGACCAAAATATAGTAAAAAAAAAAATTAAACGTTATTAGATATGGTGAGGAGTATACTTAGCAACTCTAATCTTTTAAAATCCTTGTGGAGTAAAATTCTTAAAATGACAGTATATATATTAAATTGGGTTCAAATAAAAGATGTTTCAACACTGAATGATCCAATAATGATTGGATATACTGAACGATCCAAATGATACAGATTTTATCATCGATCTCACAACACTAGGATTGTGGAATCGAGAAATATAAAATTTTTTAAGAATGACTTAATGAGTGGGAGAAAATGATCCAGAAATATGATTTCTGATAATGATCATTTGATTTCTCAACCTTTCACTTTAATTGATAAGTTAATTGTTGTACACAATACCCATCAAGATTAAATTAGTGTTAAATAATTAATCAATATTATTCCATAAAATACTGATCCTATTCAAGTTGACCGTGAAATTTAAAATTTATCTAAAATAGTAATATAACATACTCCTATTAAGAATAATGATACAACATTAAGAAGGCCTTTTAGAATAAGAAAGTCAGCAATTTATAGTAATTTTATTATATATCTATAAAAATTTGACTATAATATTAGAGCCAAAAATATTCTTAAAATACTTTTATAAGTTATGAGTTATAATTAATCACAATTATGGTACAATATAATAAAGAAAGAGATAAATTTTATGAGTTACAATGGAGTCTGAAATCTTATTGAATTGCCTAGATAGACGAAAATTATAGGGTGTAAATGAGTCTTTAAGATAAAAAAAGACTCATTAAATAATATCAAAAGATATAAAATAAGACTCGTTGTCAAATGATATACTAAAAAGGAGGGGAATTGATTACACGAAAACTTTTTCTTCTATATCTAAAAAGGATTCTTTTCGTATTATTTTAGTATTTTTTGCTCATTTTGATATGAAATTATAACTAATTGATGTAAAAATAATATTTCTAAATTGTGATCTAGAGAAAGAGGTTTATATGAAATAACCAGAAGGATTCTCCTCTAATGATAGTGAGTAATTATATGCAAACTCAAGAAGTCTATATATAGATTAAAATAATCCTCCCGTCAACGGTATTTAAAATTTAAAAATATTATCTCTTTATTTAATTTTAAAGAGAATATTTTGGATAAATATATATACTAGAAGGTTAGTGGGAGTAATATTTATTTTTTTATTTTGTATGTAGATAATATTTTATTTGCATCCAATGATAAGGGCTTGTTGTATGAGAAAAATAATTTCTCTCTAATAAATTTAAAATAAAAGATATAGATGACACATCTTATGTCATTAGTATCAAAATAAATTGAGACAGACCACGATGTGCTCTAGGTTTTTCTTAAGAGACATATATCGATAAAGTTTTACAGAGATTTTGGATGAAAGATTGTTCACTAAGTGTAGCACCTATTATGAAGGATGATAGGTTCAATTTGAGCCAATACCCAAAAGATAATTTTGAATAGGAATAAATGAAATTCAATATGCTTCAACTGTTGGAAGCTTGATATATGCTCAGGATTTGAAAGACCTGATATCACATTTACTGTTAGAATGTTGAGAAGATTTTAGAGTAATTCAGGTATGAAACACTGAAAAGCTGTTAAGAAAGTGATAAGATATCTCTAAGGTACCAAAAATTATATACTTACATATAGACGGACCGACAATTTAAAAGTATTAGAATATTTTGATTTAAACTACGCGAAAAGTGTTGATTCATGTAAATCAATATCTGGTTACATATTTATATTTATCGGTAGAGCTGTAACCTGGCGGAATGCAAAGCAGACATTGATTGCTACTTACAATATAAAAGTCGAGTTCGTTGCTTGTTTTGAAGCTACAAAGCATGTGTATGGATAAAAATTTTTATATCTAGGCATAGAGTGGTCGATTTTATCTCAAGACCATTAAAGATATATTGTGATAATTCAGTTGCTATTAGTTGATTATTTTGAGAATGTTATTAATTGTTGGACAAAGAATAAACATAAGATTTATTCATAAAATAACGTTACTAGATACGGGTATGTCTTGAAAAATATTATATATTATAATACATGAAAGATATTACTCATTATTAGAAAATTTATCGT
>JAOVVI020018742.1:0-10284 GCA_028571085.2 Nepenthes alata
GATGACCTCAGGAATGCCAAGTTAGCTGACTATATTCTGACAGAAAAATTCAAGAGCGTTGTGCTTTGTGATTTTGGCTAGCAGGATGGCTTTAACCCACTTGGTGAAGTAGTCGATGCCCACGATAATAAATTTTCTTTGCCCTGTTGTAAGGAAAAATGGGCCGAGAATATCTAACCCCCATTGTGCGAATGACCATGGAGCTTGGAGGGATTTCGGCTCGGTAGGCGGCTGGTGGTGAAGATTAACGTGAATCCGATAATTTTCACACCGCCTTACGAACTTGAGCGCATCCTTTTTCATCGTTGGCCAATAGAAACCTTGACGCATGATTTTGAATGCCAAGTTCTTGCAGCCAATATGCGATCCGCATAGTCCGAGATGGACTTCTCCTAGGGTGTAGTTGGCCTCCTCTGGAGTGAGGCACTGGAGGTACGGGGTCGAGCAGCCACGGCGATATAGCCATCCATCGACCATGGTGTACTAGTCGGCCGTCTTTTTGACCCGCCTGTGTTCGTCTGTATCTTTTAGAAATGCTTGATCCGCCAGGTATTTTTGGTACGAGGTCATCCAATTTTTTACCTTGGAGATTTGCATTGTGTGCTAGGAGCACTGAGAATTTTTTACATGTCCCTCGAGTATTGCTCTAGGTTTTTGACCGCCGTCGCCCTGGCAAGCTAGTCGGCCTTCTAGTTTTCAGCTCTGGGAACATGAACAATAATTACCATATAAAATCCCTGGCTGATCTCCTTTACCTTGGTAAGTATTTAGTCAGGTGGGGATTGCATGCCTCAAAATTTCCGCTAACCTAATAGATGACCAGCTCCGAGTCGCTGCGGACGGTTAACCGTCTAGCCGAGCACTCTTTTGCAAGTCTTAATCCGACCAATAGGGTTTTGTATTTCGCAACGTTGTTTATCACCGGAAAGTCGACCCTGAGAGAGTACTTCAATTTGAACCCATCCAAGATTTTTAGGACTATTCTTACTCCGCCGCCTGAGTCCATAGACGATCCGTCCACGTTAAGGACTCATTTCGGCTCTGCCGTGCTCTGTCCTATATCTTTAGCGGGCTATTCTTCGAGAATTGGCGTCATGGTCTCCACGATGAAGTCGACCAAAGGCTGTCCTTTGATGGAAAGTTTGGGTCAAAATTCGATGTCGAACTCTCACAATTCGATAGCCCACTTTATCAGCCATCCGAGAACGTTAAGTTTCTTGAGAATGCTCTTCAGAGGATGGTCGGTGATGACAATCACTCGATGGATCTAGAAATAAAGCCTCAACTTCCGGATGGAGAAATTAAGTGCTAAGGCTAGCGTTTTTGCACACGGGTAGCGCGTCTCCGGGCTGACCAATGTCTTGCTCACGTAGTAGATCGACCATTGGGCATCCGGGTCCTGGTGTGCGAGGACGAAGCTGAGGGCCAACTCTGACACTGCTAGGTAAATGAAAAGCTCCTCTCCGTCCTTGTGTTACGTCAATAATGGTGGGCTGGCCAGATATCGTTTTAGTTCGTCGAAGGTCGACCGGCACTCCACAGTCCGCTAAAATCCATTTGCTTTTGTTCCCCTTAATGTATTAAAGAAAGGCTGGTACTTGTCTCTTGATTTTGCTAAGAAGCAAGACAAGGCCACTAGTCGTCCGGTTAACTGCTGGACTTCCTTGACACTCCGTGGTGGAGACATGTCTGCGAGAGCCTTAATTTTCTCAGAGTTTGCCTTGATTCATCGTTGGGAGATGATGAAACCGAGGAATTTTTTGGAGGAGACTCTGAAGACGCATTTAGCGGGATTCAGCTTCATTTGGTGTGCATGGAACATCTCAAAAGATTCGTCCAGATCGCGAATGTAGTCATTCGTGACTCTGCTCTTAACGAACATATCGTCGACGTATACTTCCATATTGTGGTCTATCTGTCTTTTGAACATCTTGTTCACAAGCCGTTGGTAAGTGGCTCCAACGTTCTTTAGTCCGAAAGACATGACTTTGTAATAATAGGTGCCTTGGTCTCTTATCAACAAGGTGTACTCCTCATCCCCCAGACTCATCCAAATCTTGTTATAACCCGAGTACGCATTCATGAACTTAACAGCTCGTGTCCGGATGTAAAATCAACTGATAGGTCGTTCGGGGCAAGAGAAAACTGTCTTTAGGGTAGGCTTTGTTAACGTTAGTGAAATCGATGCACATTCGCCGAAATCGATGCACATTTGCCATTTTCCGTTACTTTTCTTTACTATGACGATGTTCGAAAGTCAGTTCGGGTACTGGACCTCCCTAACGAAGCTGGCGTCTAGCAGCGTTTTTACCTCTTCCGAGATGGTAATTAGTTTTTTTATGGAGTGGTTTCTCTATTTCTGCCTGATAGGTTTGCGGTCGAAATCGAGGCCCAACTTATGAACCATTTCCCCTGTTGGAATCCCAGGCATATCAGTGGGAATCCACGTGAAAATATCTGTGTTCTACCACAAGAATGTGATCAACTCGTCGCGTAGTGTCCCGATGAGCGAGCCACAAATCTGTACACACCTTTATGAATCTTCAAAATTTAGTGGGATTATATCAGTTGCCTCTCCAAACTGTGCTTGCTGTAAAGTCGTCTCGTCGAGATGGTCAATTTCTCCTGCCGATCTGCTACTACCACTCGAGGTGATCTGGGACATATAACGTGTCCGTCCAGTGGCCTGGTCGCCCATAACCACGCCTACACCGCAAGCCGTTGGGAATTTCATCTTGAGATGCGATATCGAAGTGATGGCTCTGAACGTTGCTAGGCATGGATGGCCTAATATAGCGTTGTAAACGGAGTGTAGGTCAACTACAAAGAAGGTAAGTGTTTGACTTGCCGTTCTTGGGTATATACCCACGGTCACTTCTAATTGGATTGTCCTTTGGACAGACATCAGTTCGTTATCAAGGCATACAACAGTCCTTCAGCAGGCATTAACTACTTCTCTTTTAAACCAAGTTTGAAAAACGTATCAAGGTAAAGCAAATCACGTGAACTTTCATTATCAACGAATATCCGTTTCTGCTGGTAGTCAACGCTCCCATCGTACGAGTCAAAGGTTGGCACTTTGAACTTTGTGAGTATGGGATGGTTCAAGATTCGCTGTGAAAGGGGATTTGTCCAAATCTGTCATGCATTCATCACAACTCTAGATTCTCTCCCGTCTTGGATCTGGTTGAGCTGTGCCAGCTAATCTTTTGGAGTTGAGGAATGTCCTCAACTCCGTCCTTTCTTTAGCGTGGCCAGTAGCCGGCTGGCTACTACCACAAGTGGATTTGATAGCCCCGGAGGCTCTCTCCTGAGTCTGGGACCTAGATTCTGCCATAGAATATTGGGGGTTTCTTCAATTCGGACTTTCTCTGGGCAAGGTGATCGACGAGATTTGTGCTCCCAGTGTACGAGTCAAAGGTTGGCATTTTAAACTTTGCAGGTATGGGATGGTTCAAGATCTCCGCTGTGAAAAGGAATTTGTCCAAATCTGTCGTGCATTCATCGCGGCTCTAGATTCTCTCCTGTCTTGGATCCGGTTGAGCTGCGCTGGCTAATTTTTTGGAGTTGAGGAATGCCCTCAACTCCGCCCTTCCTTTAGCGTGGCCATTAGCCGGTTGGCTACTACGACAAGTGGATTTGATAGCCCCGGAGGTTCCCTCCTGAGTCTGGGGCCTAGATTCTATCCTAAAATATTGGGGGTTCCTTCTCTTCGGACTTTCTCTGGGCACGATGATCGACGAGATTTGCGCTCCCATCGTACGAGTCAAAGCTTGACATTCTGAACTTTTGCGGGCATGTGATGGTTCAAGATCTCCGCTGTAAAAGGGTATTTATCCAAATCTGTTGTGCATTCATTGCGGCTCTAGATTCTCTCCCGTCTTGGATCTGGTTGACTGTGCTGGCTGATCTTTTGGAGTTGAGGAATGTCCTCAACTCTGTCATTCCTTTAGCGTGGCACGTAGCTGGCTGGCTACTACCACAAGTGGATTTGATAGCCCCAGAGGCTCCCTCTTGAGTCTGGGGCCTAGATTCTACCCTAGAATATTGGGGATTCCTTCTCTTTGGACTTTCTCTCGGAGTTACGCTGCCTGAACGTTCCCCACGCTTGAGTTGGCCTTGGGCTTGCGAGGGCTCTGGCATCTGAGTGTTGGCTAGCTTTTTGGATTTCTTGATTGGTCTCTTTTTCCTTAGGCCTCCCTTCCTAGAGGCCGGTGAAGGGGCCGCTGCGGGCGGAGTCCACTATTGTGCGAGCTCCTGGCGAGAGCAAAGCATCTGGAGCAACCTGTTGGTGTTCTGCATGTACTCCGCCAAGTTTTCGAAGAAAGGGGCGGGTACCCCGTTAACCATCTCGTTGATCAGGGTACCAACAGCATGATCCTGATCGGGAGAGGTCACATCCCTAGCAGGTTAGCTTGCTTGTGCCTTTGTGTTCACCATATTACTTGACGGAAAGAGAAGTTGAGAGTGTGAGATTGCGTGAAGTTGTTTAGGGATGTGGTTGGCTTTTTGTAAGCTTCCCATAGACGGCGCCAATGATGCATCTTGGAACCAAATTTTGAACAGGTTTGGGATGCGTCAATCGTTGAATCCGACTTCATCCACCGAGTTTGGATCTTGCACACAACTAAAACAAACGGAAGGTCAGGTGCGGGCGGGGTGTTGTCCCACCGTAAACACTCCGACGCTCAAGTTAACAAAACAGCCTTCCAAGAATCAAGAATATAAATGAAAGGGTGTCACAAGGGTAAGAAACAGAGAGTGTTTGTGGTTATGATTTGGTTCTCACTGGGAGAAATTACTGTCGCTCGAGAGGAACGGTGATTCCTATCCTAAGGTTTCTTCGGATAGAAGCGACCGGAGAAAGAGATAGAGCGTGGGTGTACTGTCAACGTGGGAGCCTAAGAGGGTGCTGTGTAAGCTCTAATGGATTACTCGAGAAAAAGGAAAAGGGAAGTGAAAGCAATTCAATTAGGAATGAGAGCGTTTGTTTCCTTCAAGAAGGCGTGTCTTGGAATGTGGAATCCGTGGCCTTCTTATAGTCGAGATGTTGAGCATCTTTTCTTAAGTAGGAGTGCATGATTCCAGTATTCCGTTGGAACAGCTTCCTTTTTTGGCGTTAGCATTAATAGCGGTAACGACTCCTTATGAGGGTGACCTTTCTTCTGTGTTTTGCATCAGTTAGGGTTTACAGCAAACGGGGGAGAACGCTGAATTTGTTGGTAACCGTTGCTATGAAGGTTTCCTTCTAGGAGAGCACAAAATCACGAAAGAAAGCCACGGCAGGTCAAACTGGGCTAGGTTTACTTAGGGCTTATTCGTGGGTAGGCTTGCTATAGCGCTGCCCGTCCTCGGTGCCAGTCGCCCATCCTTGCGCTGGTTCCATTGGCCTCTTATCTAGTCAACGGTTCACGTTGACTGTCTAGGCTAATGTATGGGCCTTTGTAGATTTGGATGGTTTCTTATTTCTGGATCAATCCACTATGGGTGTACCCATCAAGTTTTACAATAATAAAATTTAAATTCAAATTCCACTTATTTTTTTTTAATAAGTTTAACTAAGGAATATATTCGATATACTATTTATTATTATAAAATACACATATTTTTTTGTAACTTTTGGTAACTAATAAACTAAATTATTATAAAATAAGTTTGGTTTATTAGTTTATTCTGAATACATGTACTTAATAAATTTATCAATTAATAATTTTTATTATATGTGAGATGATTAAAAATTTATAAATAATTATTAATAAATATTAACTCTTAAAATATTTATATTTTTAACCAAAACAAATAAATGCATTTTTTTTTAAAATAAACTATAAAAAACTGAAAAATAAAACACACCCATAGCTATTCTCAGATTAATTTGGAGGTTTACCGGGTTAAATATGTGGGGATTTTATTTGTCCTCCCGATTATTAATTAATCTTATCATCTCAATAGTTATTGTCTAAATTTCTAATATTAAAATAACATATTAAATTATTATTTTAAACCTAAGTATTTATTATTTTAAAATTATTTTATTTATATTTAAGAAGATATTATCTTTCTTATTTTAAAGTAAAAATAATAATGATAGTAAATTTGATAAAGACCTTAGTAATTAAATAAATTTTATAAACAATGCTCTTTGATTTTTAAATTTTAATTAGTCTCAAGTATAAAGAGACACATAGCATTCTTCATTGCAAATATACAACATTGAAAAATTGCATAATTTTGTTACATATGTTAATAAGAAATAAGTAGAAAATTGTTGAGTCCTCTAATTCCCATTTGAGATATTGTGATTTAAAAAATATAAATTTTATTTTTTAGCATTAAAAAAAACAATTCACCTGCAAAAATAATTGAAAATATCAAAAATAAAATTAACACACAAACCTATCATTTTTTCTGGGTTTTACATAAAGAATTTGCCAAAAACAAACACACACACATTCTTTGGTTTAAATTTTAACGAAAACATGGAGTAAAGTTTTTTTCAAAATATAGAAATTAGAACTAAAATAATAATAATTTTTTTCCCAAAATATAGGAATTAAAACTACAAAAATCTATGAAATATAATTTATCAGACCATAAAATTGCGGATAAATTTCTAATTTACAAATAAGTAACACATTATTGTTGGAAATTACTACCGTAAATAAGTTCCGGTCAACATAGTTGACGGGATGGACGGTCAATGTCCTTGACCGGTTGGACGGTCAATGTCGTTGACCGGCTGAAGGTTCAGGATGACCGGTCTAACTGAAAGCTCTCAGAACAACAAGGAGGACGGTCAACAGGACATTGACCGGTCTGAATGGGATGACGGTCAACAAGGTTGACCAGCTCATTCTGCTATGTCTAAAAAGGAGTAGGTTGGCATGCCTGTTTAGGTAACTTTAGAAACTCAAGGCAGCAGATTTGTCTGCTGCTGTAGATATGCGCCACCTGCTTCTGATCTGATGCATACTTTTTGGGAACCGTGCACCAACTATGAAGAACGACGTGGTGGTCCAGTTGCTTCTAAGTCTCTTGTATATTCTTATATATACGTATAAGGAGGCCGGTTAGAATATAAGGCGGTGAGCAGAATTGAATAGTGCAAAGTGTGAGTGTGTGTGAGAGCAAGAAAAAAACAGAGGAGAGGAAGAAGGCTCAACTGTGTGTGTGTATTTTTGCCTTTCTATTTTTATAATCTCCATCTCATACATAGTGTAATTTTACGGATTTAGCGTTTCGTAATTTTTTCCTTGATTCATAATGATTTTTCACGTAAAAATAGGTTGTCATTATTGTTACTTCCATCCCTTCTCTTCGATCCCTTTGTGCCTGTGACGGTAGACCGTCATATTTTCGGCCAACAAGTGGTATCAGAGAGCACAAGGTTGAGAACTTTATTTTAATGACGTCAGCATCATCAAAGAATCTGCTGTTTAGCGTTGAGCAGTTTAATGGGCAGGATAACTTCATTCTCTCGCAAGAAAGGGTAAAAAATGTTCTCACTAGAGAAGAGACGATAAAGGCGTTGAAAAAGAAGGATGAGAAGCATGCTAATTTGACCGATGATGAATGGCAAGACAAAAGAGATCTTACAAATTACACCATTAAGCTCTGTCTGGCAGACAATACTCTGTAGGAAGTGCTTGGCTTGACTGATCGCGGAGGTCTAGGAGAAGTTAGAGAGCCGGTATAAGTTCAAATCTTTGACAACCAGACTACACATTAAGAAGTAATTTTATGGCTTACGGTTGTCGGAAGGAGGAAGCTTCGAGAAGCACCTGGACGAGTTCAACAGGATATTAACGCAGATGTCCGCCCTTGATGAAGAAATCAATGAGGAGGACAAGGCATTGGTCCTGCTGGCCTCTCTGCCGGCTTCTTTTGATCATATTATTATAACTTTATTGTTTGGCAAGGATACATTGAAGTTGGATACGATTATTGCTTCCCTGCTCATGAATGAGTCAAGGAAGTTACAAGGGACCTCGACATCGGAGGTACTTGTGACTGAAACAAGGAAAAGAAGCAGAGGCCGTGGTCAAAAGCAAGGAGAGAAAGCCCGTAGCAAGTCAAGGTCAAGGTATCAAAACCTTGAGTGTCACCACTGTGGCAAGAAGGGCCACATTAAGAAGTATTGCTTCAAGTGGAAGCGAAAAAATACTGAAAAAGAAAAATTGGACAGTGGACGGGCAGATGAAAAGTCCTCCGTCTCAGTAGTCACAACAGGCAGTCTCCTACTGATAAGTGAAGGAGACGTGGCAAATGTGACGGACGAGGAGTCCGACTGGGTAATTGACTCCGGTACCACCTTACACGTCACATCCAGAATGCAACTATTCACATCCTACACTCCCGGAGACTTTGGAGTAATAAAAATGGGGAATGAAGGAACATCTCCGGTCGTAGGCAAGAAAGATGTCGTCTTGGTCACAAAAAATGGGACGAAGCTGATATTGAAGAACATGCGTCATGTTCCTGACATTAGGCTGAATGTCATCTCAGCCGTTCTGCTAGATGATGAAGGTTACTACAATACCTTCTGTGAAAGCGAATAGAAGCTGACAAGAGGATCTCTTGTTGTAGCAAGAAGAAAGAAGGCCTCCGGCCTATATGTGATGAAGGTTTGTGCAGTGACCGGAGACGTGAACGCCACAATCTGCACTGAGACAATGGATCTGTGGTACAGAAGGTTAGGCCACATGAGTGATCAAGGGCTGTCCTACCTGGCAAGGAAATGCTTAGTCACTAGAGTAAAAGAGGAAGGACCAAAAATGTGTCCTCATTGCTTGGCTAGCAAGCAAAGGAGAGTCTCATTTCATAGAGACTCGTCCGGTCCAAAGGCGGAGCACCTAGAACTTGTTCACGCAGACGTGTGTGGACCTTTCAGAGAAAAGTCATTTGGTAGAGCCCAATACTTTATTTCTTTCATTGACGACTGTTCAAGAAGGATGTGGGTCTACCCACTGAAGACCAAGGATCAGGTTCTTGGTACATTTGAGAAATTCCATGTTCTCGTGGAGCGTCAGACGGGGAAGAAGCTTAAGACCGTCCGAAGTGACAACGGAGTCGAATATTTGGGGTCTTTTGATATCTACTACCGGTCACATGGTATTAGGCACCAAAAGACATCACCAATGACACCACAGTTGAATGGAGTGACAGAACGGATGAATCGTACGTTCTTTGAGAGAGTACGCTGCATGCTCTCCGAAGTAAAACTACAAGCATCGTTCTGGGCAGAAGCACTCCGGACGGCGGCCTACATTGTAAATAGGTCGCCCAGTAAACCTCTGATGGGTGAAGTGCCGGAGAAGATATGGACGGGCAAGGAGCCGTCCTATGATCATTTGCGAGTATTTGGATGCAAAATATTCGTGCATGTCCCAAGAAACGAAAGGACAAAGTTGGAGCCAAAGACAGCACAATGCGTCTTTCTGGGCTACGGGGAAGATGAACTGGGCTACCGGTTCTATGATCCAGCTACCAGAAGACTCGTCTGGTCTAGGAACGTAACTTTCGTTGAGAATGAGATGATTGAAGACATTGGCAGATATTCCAGTGCGATGATAAGCAAATGGACCAAGCAAGCGCTGAAGCTGTTCGTCCGGCATCATTGGAAGGAGAGTATCCTAGTCAGGAGACGGTTGAGGATAATGAAGAGGAGGTTATGGCTCCGGATGACACCATTGATGGAGTCATACCTCAACCGGCAAGGAATGTCCCTGTTAGACGGTCTTCACACAACAGACGGTCGTCCGTCCGTCTGTCGCCAAATGAATATGTCATGCTTACTGATGCCGGAGAGCTTGAGGATTATGAAGAGGCAATGAAGGACGACAACAAAGAGGATTGGCTGGAAGCCATGAAAGAGAAAATGAGTTCTCTTCATCAGAATCACACCTTCGACTTGGTTAAACTTCATAAGGGGAAGAAGGCTCTCAAGAACAGATGGGTCTTTCGTTTAAAACCGGACGAAAATACCAAGAAGCCAAAGTACAATGCAAGTTGGTAGTGAAGGGCTTCAGTTAACAAAAGCGGGTTAATTTTGATGAGATTTTTGCCCCAGTTGTGAAGATGTCCTCCGTCCGAGTGGTGTTGGGTCTGGCTGCCGCCCAGGACCTTGAGGTGGAACAGATGGATGTCTGGATTGCATTCCTCCATGAAGAGCTTGAGGAGGAGATCTACATGGAACAACCGGAGGGGTTCAAAGCCAAGAGGAAGGAGAAAGTTTTTTGTCATCTAAAGAAAAGTCTACGGATTAAAGCAAGCTCATAGGTAATG
>JAOVVI020018743.1:0-10284 GCA_028571085.2 Nepenthes alata
TGCTGAAATGGCATGCCTATTGTCGATTTGGACTTGAGGCCGGTATGGCCTGCTGACTGGGCCTGTAATCCTTAAGCTGCGATTGCTGAGCTTTGAAGGATTGCGGTTTATGCTGCTTCTTAATTCATGAATCTGCTGGTTTAGAATAATTACGGGTGTGCTAGCATGTGAACATTCTTGCTCTTCCTTTCTCTTGATCCCGGTTTGGGCATCCTGCCCCAATGGGTGACTTGCTGAGCTGGCTTCTTTTGGCAAAATGCTGTGAGAAGATGGGCTCCTGGGCAGCAAAAACTGCTGATGTGGATTCCTCCCCCTGTTTGATATCAATTGTTACCCGACTTGGTGTTGTTGCCGGTTTGACATGCTGATCTGGCCCGATTGCCTTCTTGTCGGTTTGGCATGCTGTCGTTGATCTGATGTATTTTTGGTTGTATTTTTTTAATTTGTCATGACTAGGGTCTTGGCCTTAGATTTGGACTAATTCATGTGATTTGGGGTACTCCCATTCATCTTTGCTCTAATTTCAAGTTGGCAAAATACTTGGAGTTAGCACAAAATTTTATAATTTTTTTTTTAAATTTAATACAATTACTTACCAAAAAAAAGTATGGGGATACTACTGCATCAGTTTATTAAAGAATTCTCCGGACTTCATTGTGTAATGAAGGACTTAACCTTCGCAACACCTCTAAGGTTTGGGATACTCCGATCCTTGACATTGAAGCAACAAAAGTAGTCATTTAGACTCATCCTGAGCCTATTTGATGTTTGTGAAGTGTCAAGTGTATTCCTCCTTTGGCTTGAAGCAATCTTAGTCAGAAAATTGGAATAAGAGCTCTTGAAAGCACCATATTGAGTTCATTTTCAGTCAATAAAAATAGACATGAGCATCCACTTTCAACTTTAGCCGAACACACTAGCAAAGTGCAATGTCTTTCAGATTTTAGAAACAGAATAGAGTGTTAAAATGCTCTAGATCATCCATTAGATTTTTGCTTCTATGATATGATTCTAGGGCTAAAATTTTGAACTTCTTGGGGAGACATTCTTCTAAGATCTCAACCATGAAGTGTGTTTGACCAAACTGGACCGATTTGTTTCCTGCTAAAACACCTACATTCATTTCAATTGTTTGGATTCTCTCCTCCACGTCTGTAGAGGAGAGAAAGTAACTCATCTGCATGATGTTATGAGATACCAAAGGTATTAGAGCGAATGGCTGACGTCAGGATGATGTTGTATGATCTCTCCTCTAAGCAAAATCTGACTTCTGATACCCATTGGGACCTTAGGTTGTGATGCTTAGATATGAGTCCCACAATGAGAAGCCAGCTCCACAATGACAAGCTTATAAACCTGATGAGCTCTTCCTGTTATTAGATTGGCTTTTTGGGAATGATCTCTCCTCTTGAATTTTTACTCGCAGCAATGGTGTTTTTATTGAGACCGATTTTGACCCAAAAAGAATTACCTATAGAGGGTTCTAACCAAAAAAGACTACCAGAGAGGGCTACCTGTAGAAAGGCTGACCGAAAAAATCAAGTAAAGAGCCACAGATTGAGAGCTGTCTAGTGAAAACCACCGAGTAAAGTGCCGCGAAGTATAACTGCTAAGGTCTACGACTATCGAAGGATGAAGAAATGTTACGAATCTCACATCGGGGAGCCAACTCTACAAGGACTAACTTATGGGTATAAGGGGTTCTCTCTCCTATCAGATTAATTTTTTTAAAATTAGACTCTTCTCTTAAATTTGTGCTCTCGACATCATCTCTCATTCTTTGAGGTCAACTCAGACTTTTAATTAGGAGGCACCCATTCCATCATGGGTGTGGAGGAGGCTTGCAGGCAATGTGTTGGTCCTAGTTCACCCATTCTAGTCATTGGATTGAAAAATAATAATAGAAGGGAAGCAGCCTTTGGAGCCCCCCTAGTCAAGAGCCTCATAATTATAGTTATAGATAATATGATTTTCTCTAATGTCTTTCTTTAACTACTGAAAATTAAATATCAAATAATATCATCTAAATTGTTATTTTTTATTAATTTTTTAAATATTAAATTTAATATTTAAAAAATATTAATATTATAATTTTTTTTAAATAACTATCTTTAATGTTTTTATTATAACATATTGACCATTAGATTTTATCCAATCATCTCAATAAAAGAGACATAGAATCCCCATTGTCTTGCTAGGTAGATATGATCAGCTCATCCTTCTAAATAACGAAGCCTGCAGGCATTGTATCATGCGTAAGAGAACACTAATTGATTACATCGAGAAGTCAAAAGAAGGTAAAGATAATCGAAGGGGGTGATTTTGCAGTCACTGAGAACGGAGTCTCGATTATCTGTCCACTTTAAATCAAATTGAAGCTGCCCATTCATTGTCTAGGTGCTGTGCGATTACTTGACGTTGAAGGAACTGAATTCAGAGGCATTTATATCAATCTTGATCAGCTAAAGAACTAGTATGCGTAAATTCGCCGTTCCTTATCATTTCCTAATTAATTGGCTTCTCACTAAAAAAAAATACAAGACAAGACAAAAATTCGCCTTAAACTCTCCCCAGAAACTTCAAAAAGGCCAGTAGATCACAAAAACTTACAAGAATTTCATGGCTTGTTGGTTTACTGCACTTGGTATAATGTCGATACTTAATGAACAACCAAAGTGCTGCTCATAACACCCCATCATATGCCGGCAAGCATTTATTTCTAATGGTACCACTCTATAGAAATATTAGATTTTAAATCACTCCCTTACAAGTCTAACAATGATTAATATGTCTCTTAGTGGCAAACTCGATATTGTACAAGATTTGGTTCTATAGGATAACATTTTGAGTAGCATCTGATAAGTGTCCAAACTAAAAATGTGCTGCTTGACTAGAATAGTGATGCCTGATAAATGCTTAAGAGGCATATAAGCATATTTTTTTCCAAAAAAGTCAAGCATGATGGGTGATCGTGTGCCGTTTGTTGAGTTAGTTTGCAGCTGAAAGGCACTCGTACACTGATATTACTATAAATCATTCTGACATAATTTTAAAACATTCATTGTGATTCTTTTATGTTCCTAAGCACTAACACCATAAAAAAGAGAAAGAGAGAAAAAAGATATAAAAAGAAGATTTAGTCATTCGTTTAAGTTTCTAATTGTATTTCATTCTTCACTAACATTGGGTATATTGTTCTTATTGTTATAAAAGACATTTTACATTTCATTTTTTCCATATTCATCTTGTATTCTCTAGGTTTTATAATTGAAATTCATCGCATAGTGAATATGTTACGAGCCTACAATTTTTCTTTTTCTATTTTATTTTTTCTATTACCAGCCTATTAGTCTATTTTTCTATAGATTTAGTAATTGTCATTAGCCCAACGGATTTGGTTAGAAATTTACTATAAAATATACTGTTCAGTTATGGTGATGTAAGAAAAATAGTCTTGCTATCTCTTGTCATTACTTTCCTCTATTGCTTTCCCCATCTCTGTCATTTCCCTCATCTCTCTCTGTCTCACATCTCTCCCCTCTTCCCTTCCCTGTCTGCCTCTTTGTATCTCTCTGTGTCCTCGGTCTCTCTCTCTGAGTCCTCGGTCATTTTCCTCTACTATGATTTTCCTCTATCCCTCGTTCTCCCTCTGTTTTCCTTTGCGTGAACTCCCGTCTTCCTCCACTCTCATCGTCTTCAACTCCGATTTACCAACCGTCGCCATGAAGCACGCATCATTGGTACTCTCATTGAGACATGATCGAGGGTAAGGCAATGAGGTAGAAAGCTCTTGAGGAGTACTTAGCTGGAATGGCGCATGAGCTGAAGGACGTCACAGCCACTGTACACCAACATGAAAACCGCCTCACCACCATTTCATCCACCACTGAACAATTCTAGCAAACCTTCACCAAAGTCGAGCAATCCCTCACTGAAATTCAGCAGTTCCTCATTTGATTTGAACAATATTCTTTGTCATCTTCAAATCCACCTCTATTACCCACACCTACCACATTCACTGCTTCACCACAGTTATTTCTCACACGTCAACTCAAACCCTACCCATAGTCTTAGCTTCGCAACCCAACATGCATATCATTGCCCAAATTCGTTTGCCTAAACTTAAAATTTTATTTTTCTCTAGAGAAAACGTCATGGGCTGGTTATTCCAGATCGAGCAATTTTTCTCTTACCATGGTACACCATTGGAGCAGAAATTGACCATCACTACTTTTTATATGTCCAGCAATGCTGTCCAATGGTATCAGTGGATACATACAACTTGTCAATTGTCAACCTGGGAGCTCTTCTCTATGGCTCTTGAGCTATGATTCAAACGGTCATCTTACTTAAACCATGAAGCTATGCTGTACAAACTTTGCCAGAATGCCTCAGTTGTTGCATACATGGCCGATTTCGAATCCCTCTCCACTCGAACGACAGGACTCACCACTACTAATCTGTTAAATGGTTTTATCTTCGGGCTCCGAGATGATATCCAAAGAGAACTCCTCTTATTGAAGTCGAATTCATTGCCTGAAGCCATTGGCATGGCAAAATTACTGGAGGAAACAATTGAGGATGGACGATCCACTTACCAGCACCACACACTTACTGTACCACCAACGGCCACCATACCTCCTCCGCATAAAACACTATCTCCTTCTAGCCATTTTTCAACATTGCCCATAAAAAAAGTAACTCCCGTAAAAATGACAGCACGCCGAGAACGTGGGTTGTGTTTTAATTGTGATAAGTCGTTCACTCTTGGACATCGATGTAAACCCATTTCTTTCCATGCATTAGAAGGTCATTTCATTCTGCCCAACTCGAGGCCACTCAGGAGGCAGTTGCTGAATTTTACTAAGAATGTCCATCTTGCAACCTTGAGGACAAGGTTCTCTTTATGGTGATGGTAATGTTACTGGCCTATAATTTTTTTTTTTTTTCTGTTGCTAGCCTATTAATTTATTTTTCCACATATTTAGTTATTGTCATTAGCCCAATGAATTCGATTAGAAATTTACTAAAAAATGTATTGTTCTGTTATGGTAATGCAAAGGAAATAGTATTGCTGACTCTTGTCATTATTTTTCTCTTACTTTCCCCCTACTTGTCATTTCCCTCATCTCTCTCTGTCTTACGTCTCTCCCCCTATCCCTTCCCTCTCTACCTCTCTGTATCTCTCTGTGTCCTTGATCTCTCTCTCTAAGTCCTCGGTCATTTTCTCCGGCTCTCTCTAATTTCCCTCTATCCCTCATTCCCCCTCTATTTTTTCTCTACCTGAACTCCCCTCTCCCTCCACTCTCCTTGTCTCTGACTCTGATTTACCAGCCATCACCATGAAGCACGCATCTGAATATTTATTAGACTCATAGTCCCATTGTTTGTTTTCTCTCCTTTTAAAAGAGAATTTTCATGTAAAATATTTTATCTCATTATTTATAATTGTTATTTCTATTGTGCAATATTGTATCATCTTCTCATGAATTTAAACAAAGGATTTGGAAATAATTATCGAAGAGATTAGTTCTCAACTTTATGAACAAAACTTTGATGTTTGAAACTCAACAAACTATATATAAGAGTGATATTTTTTTTTTGGGTAAGTTTATAAGAGTGATATTTTTTTTTTTGGGTAAGTTTATAAGAGTGATATTGTTGTGTTAAAACTTGTTTGAATAAATAGGGAGCGGTAATAAGATAATTTATCCAAATAACTCAAATTATAATATTTGAAGGAGTAAAATGAAAGATCTATTGTTTATTAAAATAATTTATATTTCAGTGTTTAATACACAAAAATTTGAATCAAAATATGATAAAGAATAAGCTTTCAAATTTGAATAAGTTTGTAAATATATTAGCCAATTATTGATGATAATATTTACAATTGTATTCAAAACAAAATACTAATGAAAATAATGTGAGAGAAGCTTGAAACACTTTATACTTCCAAGACTAGTAATAATAAATTGTATCCCTTGATAAATTTAATACTAGTGAGACACAGGAAAGACAGTTCTATAATCGACTATATAAATTAGTTCTAAAGGTTCATTAACAAATTGAGTGGTATGGGTGTAACTTCCCACGTCATATGCCCCTGTACTTATCATTAATGTTATTATTATCATAAATAAGATCCTAACATTAGTCATAAATTATATTGGCTCTAATATCACATTATTCATTCATGATATCAGTCTAAATTAAGGAAGATACTTGCTAAATATCCATAAGAATTTAAACCTGACGAAAGCATATATTCTATATCATAACGAAAGTAATTCCATTATCATCAAAATACAACATGCCATAAATACAACATTATACAGTCTATTTTTTTTACTTTTTTTTATCATCCCAAGTACAATATATACGTCATAAAAAAATTATGGCCACCTCAAATTTCTTTTCTAATTTTGTTCGTCCATTATCAATTTTTGAGACTCATCTGAAGGAAAATAAAAATAGTAAGCGAGTAAGCCAAATGCTCAGCAGCGTACATACCATACAAATGCATACATTTTATATATAGAATATACATTAACATATATAAATAGGAGCGGATACATGAAATATAATGCATTTACCTTTCTTTATTTTTTAATTTTTATTGACTGTATTTATTTTTTTTATCATTAAGGACCAGGGCCAATAGTCCTCATCAGCTAACAGAGTGGATAGATCGAAGAAATGATTGTATTAATCCACACAATCTAAGGCAAATATCCTAGCAATAGGATAGATTGTGCTTACTTCCACAATCGGAATTGTGCTTAATTTCACAATCAAATTATTGTCCTCTTTCTTACACCCCGAGGTGGGCGATACTACATATAATCCCGGTAGATAGAGTCAAAATGGACTGGCCGTATAAAAGTAATTCTTTAAATTTTTACTATAATATCCTAAGATATGTCAGAAAATATTACCCTTTGAAAAAGATCCATGGTCCAATTTTTTTTTTTTTTAACTTTGAAAAGATCCCGTATAACCAAACTTGACAGAACTTAACTGAACATCACTGAACGTAACCGAATTTTTTTAATAATTTTATGGAGTCCCTTCAAAACTTTTATGAATACAGTTTGACATAGCAAACGATGTCTAAATATAATATTTCATAGGCCTTGAACATGCCACAAAAAAGTATACGAAACTTTATTCCATACTTAGTGTCTTTTAATCTACTTGGTGGCCAATTAATTTACTGGAGTTTAAATAATTTAATGTAATACTTATTGATATTAGTAACTCAAGTCGGGGTAGGTCTTGAGCTAGTTTAATATTTTATTCATATTTCAAAAAATTTTTTGTTCACGTGAACTGGTTCAGTTAAGGCTCGGGACTTGGTTTTCTAATTATTTTGAGCCCAAAATTTTTTATAAATATCCTAATATCCTTTTTAGATCGATTGGTCATTAGTTCGGTCAATGTTTCGTCAAATTTAGGCCCGATTTGACCCTTTTTAATAATTAGACAAAATTAATGTTTAAACTAAACCGGTTCTGGGAAGGCTTTGAGGGACTGGTTCAGTGAGTTACATAGCCCATTATTGTGAGCCGTTTTTACATAACATGGATATTGGTCTTAGCTATTTTGTGCCCAAATTTGAGCAGGTTTGGTGATTGGGCGTTTGCCAATTCAGTCTGCCAACCCAGACTGCCCCTTTAGTTTTAATCAGAATTGTTCCCTATTTTTTTTATGGTTCAATCGGGCCGATTTTTGACCGGTTCAGGGCATCTTCTTGTATCCAAGAGACTTAAGAATAAATTTGATTTGAAGCCAATCCAAATCAAAACATTGGTTGGTTCATGCCAAATTTCCAAAACAGGTTCTGAATGAGCATCAGCTGATGTAGACCAATTTTGTTCTAACTTTTGGGTCCGAATCATATTTAATTTGGATCCGATTTTTACGGGGCGATACTAGAATATCACCTCCAAGGTTTTAGCTAACCTTTGGAACCAATTTGTCCCATTTTGGATTCATTTTGTATTTTATTTAAAATTATTTCTTCAATTGCTCACAGAAGCAGTTCAGCAAGACCCTTGCTGTTCATGAGTCTGGTTCAGTATCCGACCTAAATTTTCTTGGGCTGTCGATTTATGTGGTAATAGTCCACACATAATACTAGCAAATCAGGTTAGGTTGACTCTGGATCAACCCATTTTGAGGCGTGTTTGGCTAAATTTTATAAACTAAAATTTTGACATGCAGTTGAGTTTCGGTCCGATTTTGAACCCTTTGTGGACGATTCAAGGGCTCATTTTATTTTTTTTATTTTTACTTCTTTAAATAAGGATCATTTGACTAGTTTTAGTGGTTGGCTAATTTGACCATTTAGTGGTCGATATGAAATAAATATCAGGAACTGCCACAGCAGAACCCGATTTTGGACACTATCATGTATCCAGGGCCGGTTCACCCATTTTTAATTTTTTTTTCTTACAACTCATAAATTTATGATAACTAAAGAAGAATATGCAAGTATTAGATCAACAATACTAAAAAACAATTAGCCAAAAATTGCTCAACAACCAAGGAAATGGTCGAAGTATACTTGCCGATTTATTCAACTGAACTTCTCCTTGCTGCCTCTTGGTTTCCTTCGTCTTTTCCCTTAATTTACCCCCAATTTTTTTTGTGCTTCACAATCTCTCCTCTCTTCCTTTCTTATACCCTATTCATGCCTTCAATAAATTTACTCATCTTTTCCCCTAAACCCTAGTGTCACTCCTCCAAAATTTGCATGCAGCAGCAGCTCGAGGTTACATTAGATTGCAACTTGTGTTTAGTTGATTCACCATCCTTCTGTTATGCAATGATGAGGCTACAATATATGGCTAATACTTAGTGTTCTTTTTGGCCAAACTTATCCTAATTAAGTTGCTCAAAGAGCTACTTTGAAGGGAGAGAAACTCAGCTACTGATGCAGCCGAGTGGTGCCGTACATTAGCAGCCTAGCTACTGATGCATGCCACCTTTCATGCCTCATTTTCTTATTTTTTCTATTAATATATAATGTATCCTTAATTTATTATATTTTATACTTACTATAGTCCAACACGGAGTGAAAAATCTACCTAATTTTCCCGTTGGCACAGCTGCCAAATCAAATTTGTCCAAGTCCCCCTCGGTTGCTGAATTTTTCCATTTTACCTATTATCTTGAAGGATTTAATTTAAGGTGTTTGGGTATGAATTTTTTGAAATTTAGGACATGGAAACTTAGTATAGATACTAAAGATCGTTTAGTATGAATTTCGTCCCAAACCAAATTTCTTATCATCTCCCGATTTACATCCCTAGCTTTTGGGTTTGAAGGGCAAATTAAAATGATCAGGTGTTGGGATTTGGGAAACGAAGACATGGGAAGTTAGTCTACTTGTCAATGATCAACTGGAATTATTTACATCAAAATCCAGATTGCCTAAAATATCCCGAATTAAATCCCTGGCTTTTAGGTTTGAAAATTAAATTAAAGGAATTGGGCAAGAGTATGCGAAACACTAAGACATAGGGAGCTAATATATTTGTCAAAGACTATTTTAGATTAAATTTTTCATATTCTGAATTACATAAGTCATCCCGAATTACATTCCTGATTTATGAGATTACGGTCTTTTCAATGGGTATCAAATTTAAAAATGAATTATTGGGTTATCCCAATCAACATTGACAAAACCACTCCTAATGATTTAGTGACTTTAGAGATAGTAAAGGGTATAGTTCTAAATGAGGAATTAAGGAGGGGGTCATAAGGATCTATGTCCTCACACTTAAAATGATTGGCTTTAGCGTCACAGGAAAGAGGGAAAAGGAACATGTTCAGTTTGATGAGAAAAGCAATATCAAAACTTTAAATGACACCATTACTGAAAAAAGGTTATATTAAGTAGTATTATAAGTAAAAGTATGAGAAAGCAGGTGGTAGTAAAAGGAAGGCTGAGTAGTCTTGAGATGAGAAAAGAGTCTTAATTGTTACTAAGTTTGATCTTTTTCTCCTATATAAGGAGAACATGTAATTAATTTGACCAATCATGAGACAAGTTTGGTGATTGATAGTGATACACCACTTCACGTTATATCTAAAAGAGAATTCTTCATATCATATATTTCAGATA
Organism: Nepenthes alata; assembly: GCA_028571085.2. Classification (NCBI taxonomy): domain Eukaryota; kingdom Viridiplantae; phylum Streptophyta; class Magnoliopsida; order Caryophyllales; family Nepenthaceae; genus Nepenthes; species Nepenthes alata. The sequence continues at coordinate 10,133 of JAOVVI020018743.1, forward strand.
ATTTTGGAGTATTGAATATGGGAAATGATGGAATGTCTAGGATCATAGGTTATGGTGACATGTGTTTGACCACCACTAACTACACAAAGTTGGTATTGAGAGATTTATGGCACGTGTCATGAACCCGAACCAAGCAGGCCAATTTAAATTAT
>JAOVVI020018744.1:0-10283 GCA_028571085.2 Nepenthes alata
ACCATTCTTAAAAAAGGCGGGAACGAATGATGGATGGACTTAATAGTAGAATTCCCTAAGGAATTAAGAAGTTTAGAAATTGGACCGAAAAATATTCATCAGATAATATATTTTGACATACCTTAATATATTATAGTTGAAGATTATTATCTACCAAGAGCCGCTTGCGGCTAAGGCCCCGAATAGATGGAAAAGGATTTGGATTGTGTAGAAGAAAAACACAATTTAGGTTTTGATTGACCGCTCCTTTAATCAGTAATGCCTAATGGCCCTAGTCTCCAACAAAAATAAGTTTTTATCATGATTTGATGATAATGAAAAGAAAAAAAAACAAATTAAAAAAATTTGGAATGTATCATGAAAGCATTTCTTTTCTGATCATATTTTATGATTATTCATTCATCTTTATTATTTTTTATATTTAATTTTATGATTCTAATATAAAATATGCATGTTTCTTGATATATATTACTTTATTGAGTATTTGACTTACTCATTACCATTTTTGCTAACCTCTCTGATGATCAGTACAAATTTATACCCGACGAGTAGGAATGAAGGCTTAGTGCCTAGCTTTAGGACTTGGGATGTTTTATGATATATTTTAGGCATTGTCTTATACATTTTTGCTTCAGTAGTAATTCTTTTGGGTTAAAAAATTGTATATATGTATTATTTTTGAAATATGGTATATATTGGATTATGAAATGTTTTCACAGGTTTGATGACATTTGCATACATCTTCTCGAATTTAAGTTCAACAGGGTGTCATGTCTTGATTTGTTGTCGGAGCCACTAGGTTGTGGCGCGTTGTGGATCCTGTATATATATATATATATATATATATATATATATATGTTTATTTGATGTATTTTTATATTATGATTTATAATTAGTTTGACGGACGTTAAAATAGGTGATATTCTGTAGTCGGATCCGTCACAATAGTGGAGGATTGAAAAGACTGTTTCGGTCCCAAATCGCATAAATGTTTCGACTCCCACAACAAATTAGTGGAAGCCGTACAAAATTAAATATTCAATACATGTAAAGAATATTTGTGTCTAAATATTACGAGTAACACATGCATAAAAATAAAATAACAATGATAATAAAATGACAATTTTTTTAGTGATGAAGGGAAAACTCAATACCTACGGTAATCGAGAAAAATCCTCCAGGTTTTAACGGTTGGAGAAGAAATGCACCATAAAAATTAACTTACATATCAGGTGGTAACGATATACTAACCTAGCCGACTTACTCTTGTCTTATGATCTATACCAAGGAATTCCTTGGATTTGCCCATGACAACAAAACCGGTCACATTTCGATCTTCACGTCAATCTCTCTCTCATGCCACTTAAATTGCCGAATGCCACTAGAACCCCATGTTTACGCCATCGACGTAGTCACGAAGATTACAAAATAAGAAGAAATGTAAATAGGAGATGATGATGAGAGGAGAAAACTTTGTTAATGGAGCACAAGTGTTGGTATCAAGTTTTCTCAACAATGGAGTATAAGAAACATGGCTTTATATGAGAGAAAAGTTCATCAAAATTCTGTTGGTAGAGTTAGGCTTTTAAAAAATATAAGACATATATATATATAGATCCAAAAATAATTTCAAAAATAGGGAGCCGTTAGACACAAAGACAGTCGAGTGTGCGGCGAGCGAAGGTTAGGTTTAGGGGATTTCGGGTGTGGGTGCTCGAGCGCAAATGGGATGTACAGTGAGCGCTCAATTTTGTTAAATACGCTTGATGTGGGCCTCGTGCACTTATCAAGCGCACACTTCATGGTATCACGCCTAGTTTGTACCTCAGGTGCCCAATGGGTGCCACTCTCGAGAAGGGCTAAAACAGAGGATAATGCGCCGTGAACGCCGAGAAGTGACGACAACAATCCTCTAGCATGAGGCAGATGAGTGTCTTCCAAGCATGTGTGATGTTGCGGATAATCGAATGCCCGATAAGAGAATAAGGAAGAAACCCAACACGGTCACAGAATATGCCAACTAAAAATATGCCTAATAATCTCCCCTTTTAGTAATTCCGTGACAAAACCCATACAAAAAAATACAAAGAAAATATAAGAGAATCACCGGATTATATACAACTGAGATAAAAATTGTGTACATGAAAACCTACTCCTAATAAAAGAAATATAAGTAAGCATTATAAAATACAAGATGCCTTGAGATAATTGACACAGTGCAACGGATTACAAAAATTCAACCTTCGAAAGCGGCCGCCTGCTGTGCACTAGGGAAGAATAGCTATTCCTGGACAGATACGGTTAGTGCAGAAATAGCAAAAATACAATAGTATGAGGTAAAAACACATAAAAGAAGGACAAAATGAAAACTCCCCCTAACAAGAATAATCTCCCCCCACCTACCCCTCAAATCACATAGTGAGATAATTTTAATAAGTGGAGGTTTACTCCCCCTTTTTGTCACGGATGATCAAAGGGTAATAGAGCTCACTCTTCTTTATTCATAATTTCTTACTACATTTTATGGCATTACTTAAATTTATCGCTTGATCACTTAGATATTGGATGTGATGAATGAGATGCTCTATCTTAGAGTCTTGCCGAGACTTATTTTGTCGTAATGATACGAGGCAGTAGGGATGAATACCGCTAATAATTCCACATCCATGGCACGTTGGAACAAATTTGGCATAGCTATCAGAAGGGTATATTTGCTTCTAGGTGGAATGAAGATGAAACTTTTTCATACTCGTTAAGGTTTGATAGTTTTGTGTATTAGCACTCTTCTTAGAATAACCATTTGACGATTGGTCAACACGGACAAATGATGGATTGTTTTGTCTAGGGAGGGACGTGGGTTGGACAAATACAGTTTTAGAATTATCAGTAGATTTTAATTTATTTTCCCAATAATCCAACCCGATTTTATTTTTTCTTATTTTTTTTTCAAAATTGAGCATATGGTCTAATTTTTTTAACCTATTTGAAAATCTTTCAAGTCATTTGAAGCAGCCTCTAAATCAGATTCAAGAGTTATGATTTTTTCAGTAAAAAAATTTTTTAGGTTCTCAACTTCTTGAACTTTTGTGTCTAACTCAAATTTTAGAGCTAATTTTTCTTTTTCCATTTTAGTCAGTTTGCGCTTAACTGACACATTCCTTTTTTTTTAACTTGAAGGCATTTTTTAAATAATTAGTCATAAGCATACTTAAGATCATACAGATTAGATTCTAACTCGTTCTCAGAGTCATTGGATAGTTTAAAACTTGTCTCTAAGGGATCATCATTTTTACACATTGAGGTCATAAAGGTCATATACTTGATAGGGCCATCTTTAGAGCATTTTTAGCCTCTTCTTTTTCGTCATCACTCAAGGTCACATTGACTTTATAGGATTGACCTTGTTGGCATTTAAGGTTTGGACATTCGGCACGATAATGACCAAAATCTTTACACTCGTAGCATTGAATACTTTCGGTACTTTTAGATTTAGATTCTTTAAATTTACGCTAGCCTTTCGTATCAGATTTTAGAGTTCGTTTTAAATCCACACTTGGTAAGTCAGATCAAGATCTATTTTTCTTCAAAATGTTTTTAAAATTTTTAACAAATGTGGTAAAACCATCATTGCTATTCGGCTCCTCATCGAAGTCACGATCTCTCTCTTCCCTAATGGATTTCAGGGCAATTGATTTTTGCTTCCTTGATTATAGAAATGTGTGCTCATAAGTTTGGAAGGATCCTACAAGTTTTTCGATCTTTATTTTATCAAGATCTTTACTTTCTTCTATAACGGTGACCCTGAGGTCTAAATTATTCGGGGAGTGATCTAAAACCTTTCTTTAAGGGCAATTGATTTTTGCTTCTTTGATTGTAGAAGTGTGTGCTCATAAGTTTGGAGGGATCCTACAAGTTCTTCGATCTTCATTTTATCAAGATCTTTACTTTTTTCGATAGCGATGACATTAAGTCTAAATCGTTTGGGGAGTGATCTAAAACCTTTTCTGACAATTCTATTTTCAGGAATCCATTCTCCCAAATTAAATATTTAATTCACAATATCGTTCAATTGAGCATACAAATCAACAAAGGTTTCCTCATCTTTCGTACAAATTTCTTCAAATTGAGTGGTTAGCATTTGCAATTCTGAATTTTTAACCAATTTAGTACCTTGATGGATTATTTTAAGTATTTCCTATGCGTCTTTTGCAGTCTCACATATAGATATGCGTTTAAATTCTTCGAAAAAAATAGTATGTAATCCCTTACTGTTCCAATTGCATGCATCAAGTTTTTCTTTTGACCATAAAGACAGAACTTTTGGTTCATTACTACTTTTGAATGGAGTCCACCTAGTTTGGGTGCTAGCCCACACACGCCCATCCATAAATTTTAGAAAGGCTCTCATCCGAATATTTCAATAGGCATAGTTGCTCCTATTAAAGAAGGGAGGTACAAAAAGCGATCCACTCGTATATATCTAGATCGGGGGTCACAGATCGGGGTAAGTCTTTGATACCAATTGAAAAGACTATTTTGGTCTCAAATCACACATGTTTTGACCCCCTACAACAAATTAGCAGAAGTGGTATAAAATTAAATATTCAATACACATAAAGAATATTTATGTCTAGATATTACAAGTAATACGAGTATAAAAATAAAGCAACAATAATAATAAAAAGATAATCTTTTTGGTGATGAAGGAAAAACTCGATACCCACGGTAATCGAGAAAAAATTTTTGGGCTTCAAAGGCTAGGGAAGAAATGCACTATAAAAATTAACTTACAAATCGGGTGGTAACGACGTGCTGACCTAATCAACTTACTCCCGTCTTGTGATCCCTACCAAAGAACTCCTTAGATTTTTCCATGATAACGGAACCGAATACCTTCCGATTTTCATGTCAATCTTTCCTCTCGTACTACTTGAATTGCCAAATGCCACTGGAATCCCGTGTTCACACCATTGACATAGTCATGAAGATTACACAACAAGAGGAAATGTAAATAAGAGACCACGATGAGAGGAGAAGACTTTATCAATGGAGCGCGAGTCTTGGTATCAAGTTTTTTCAACAATAGAGTATAAGAAAGATGGCTTTGCAAGAGAGAAAAGCTCCTCAAAATTCTACTGGCAGTGTTAGGGTTTCAAAAAACATAAGACATATATATATATACCCAAAAATGATTTCAAAAATAGGGAACCATTAGACACAAAGACCCGCGCCGCTCGAGCGCATGGCGAGCAAAAGTTAGGTTTAGGGGATTTCGGGTGTGGGGCTCGAGCGCAAATCGGGTGCACAACGAGCACTCAATTCAGTTAAATGCGCTCGCTGTGCACCTCGGGAGCTCATTGAGCACACGCTCCATGGTAGCGCGCCTAGTTTGTGCCTCGGGCGCCCAGTAGTTGCTGCTCTCGGAAATGGTCGAAATAGTGGATAATGCACTGTGAGCGCTGAGAAGTGACGACAACGATCCTCTAGTATGAGGCAGATGAGTGTCTTCCAAGCAAGTGTGATGTTGCAGATAATTGAACGCCCGATAAGAGACTAAGAAAGAAACCCGACACGATTACAGAATATACCAACTAAAAATACACCTAACAAGGATATTACATTGAAAAGATTTTAGCAGCACCTTTTTAAAAAATTCTTCCCTTCGTTTATTCAAGAAATTAAGAAAGCTGTGTTTCTAATGCTGGTATAGGAAAACATGGTTGTAGTTTCGTATGACATGAGGTTCGTAACTCTTTCATGTTTTACTCCTTATCTCATATCTAATGAAGATTGAAAAGGGAGACATTTTTAGGAAATTTTGTGGAAGCGATCCCGATACAGTTAATTCCTTTTGACTTATTTCAGTATTGTACAATGCTTAAGCATACTATGATTACTGAGTAGGCTATGATTAGACGATTACAAATTCAGCTAACTGCTTAGGTTCAATTTAGTGGTGATGCCACTCATGGCAATAATTGGGGAAGATTGCAACGAAATGATTCTAATAAGCATCAGAAGATAGGTGAATCACGTGATAAGTGGTAATGCCTTCTATATGAGGGAGTTGGCCATATAGCAAGGGATTACAAGTCAACAGTGCAAGCACTAGCTACTCCTATAGCTGCTGCCCGAGGATTGCCATCAACTAGTCAGTAGGAGCCAACTCTATGTTACAATTGTGGTATGCCTAATAACTTTGCTTTGGATTACCATGTGTTGAAGCATGGGACCATAGGTCAGTTAGGGTAGTAGAGACCTCGACTTTTCAGACATATGTATGTTATGATCGAGTAGGAGACTCAAGACTCCCCTTTCATGGTGTAAGGTATAGTCCATATTTTTTATTACCCTGCACATGCTATATTTGATTCAGGTACAACACATTCTTTTGTGTCTTCACCTTTGTGCCACACTCGGACGATGTTGGACTTTACTAAGTAGTGTCTATCATTGTTTGTAAGACTATTAGTATTAATGTAGTATATGCTAATTGTATTGCTCGACTTGAAGATCATTGCATACCAATAGACTTGATCTTGCTTAATATGTTAGAGTTTTATAGTATTCTCAGTATAGAATAATTGGCCATGAATCATGCAAATATTGACTGTGCTCAAAGGATTATTTACGCTGCTATCCCCGATCGTCCACCATTTGAGTTGAGAAGCTGTAGTGGCAAGGGTTCTTTTCCTACAATGTCGGTGTTGCATGCCTGATTTCTATTGTAGAGTGGGTATAGAGGCTTTCTAGCCATCATATCTGCTTTAGAAGTCAAGAATTCCAAGTTAGGAGGATGTTCTAGTGGTATGAGAGTTTGTCGATAAATTTCTTATGGAGCATAAGGTTGACTTCACTATTGAGTTAGTTTTGGTAATAACGCCTATATCTAAGACCTATCATATGGCAACATCAAACCTAAGAGAGTTAAAGACTCGTTTACCGGAATTGATTGATTTGTGCTTCATCCTGCCTTGTACATCATTGTGGGGATCACTGGTCCTATATATTAAGAAGGAGGATAGATCAATTAGGCTATTCATTGGCTAATGGAAGTTTAACAAGGAGACAATCAAGAATAAATATCCACTATTGTGGATTAATGACCTATTTGATCAAATGTGTGGAGTGTAGTTGTTTTCTAAAATTAATCTTTGGTCCAATTTATGAGTTGGCCTAGTTGGCCTTTCGTCTACTATTCTGTAATCTCTTAGAAAAAATTGATCTCTTTCATTCTTTTCCTACTTTCCGAGTTATTATTAGCGATGGATTAAGGAAGAAAACATTGCTAAAATGACATTCATGTTATGGTACAGGCACTATGAGTTCATGGTGACGCACTTTGAATTGACAAACACACCAGCTACCTTTATGAACATGATGAACTTGGTTTTCAAGCCTTATCTTGACCTGTTTATGGTGGTATTCATCAACAGCATATTGGTGTACTCAAAGGATGATGAGAAGCACCTGGAGCACCTATGTATTGTATTGAGGAGTCTGAGAGAAGTATTACTTCATGGGAAATTCAAGAAATGTGAATTCTAGTTTAAGGAGGTTGCATTCCTTAGCTATATCATATCATGAGTTGGAGTGTCGTTGGACTTGGCAAAGATTGAAGCGGTCACTGGATGGGCAAGATCAACTTCACAAATTGACGTTTGGATTTTCCTCAAACTACTGGATTATTAAGTAGAATCATGGAAGGATTTTCTAGTACTGCTATGTCTTTGACAAAATTGGCATAGAAGGATGCAAAGTTCATTTGGTTGGATGAGTGTTAGGCAAGTTTTTAGGGGTTGATGTAGAGGTTAGCTTTGGCACATATCTTGATCATTCCTAATGGGTCAGGTGGGTATGAAGTATATTGTAATGTATCAATTAGAGGTTTGGCTTGCAGTCTCATACACCATAGGAAGGTAATGACTTAAATAGGTAGGTGAAGGCCTATAAGATTAGATATTGAACAGATGATATGATACTTGCAGTTATCGTCATTGCCCTAAAAACTTTAGGATAATACTTTTTTGTGATGTTCATGATTTACATAAATTATAAGAGTCTCAAATACGTATTCTCATGAAAGAAGCTCAATATGCGATAGACGAGATGATTTGTTCTTCTAAAAGACTATAACTATGATCTCCAATGTAAGTAGAGAAAGGATAATATTATGATTGATACATTGAGTAGAAAGTTTGTTGAATTTATTATCTATTTGATGATGCAGGAGTGGTATATGCTAGTGGATGTGGAAGATTGTCAGCTGTAATTACATTCACTCATGTCCCAGGTAATGGTGTTGTATCTTTAGGTTCAACCGATGTTCATTGACAATGATGGCAATTTATGGTATCAAGATCGACTATGCATCCCTAAGACAAGGACCTTTAGAGAGAGATTCTTGACACAACACACCATTCTCGATATACGATCCATCAAGGAGTCACCAAGATATATCAATATCTAAAGAAATGTTTTTAATGGACAAGATTGTAGAAGGATGTCGCAAACTAGGTCTCTTAAGTGTTAGATATGCTAGTAGGTTAAAGTGTAGATCTGTGACTAGCTGGAATGCTATAGTCCATGCCTATTTTGGTTCAAAAGTGGGAGCACAGTGTGATGGACTTCGTTTTTGGAATTTCAAAGATGGAACCAATATGATTCTATTTGAATGTTCATCGACTAGTTGATGAAATCAGCTCACTTTCTAGCCATCAGAGTCAACATTTTATTGGATTATCTTGCTAGATTATATATCGATGAGATTGTGTGGCTTCTCAGGATACAAATTACTATTGTATTTAACGAAGATCCACAGTTTGTATCACACTTTTAGAAGAGTATACATTAGAAGCTAGGGCAAAATTGGAATTCAACACGACTTTTCATCTTGGATGGATGAACAATCTGAGTAGATTCTTCAGACCTTAGAGGATATGTTTTGGCTATCTTTACTTGATCTTTGAGGTGGCTAGGACCTACTCCTATTTTTGGCAGAGTTTGCATTAAAAAATAGTCATCATACAAGTATTTTTATGGCTACTTTTGAGGAATTCTGCTGAAGGAAGAGCCTATTCATTGGGAAGACAATACCAATTAGAGGATTATGGGACCCAACATGTGTAGGAAACCATTGAAAAGATCAACTTGATTTGAGATCTTCTTTGGGGAACTTAAAATAATCAGCAGAGTTACACTGATTAGAAATGTCAAAGCCTACAGAGATTGATGATGTAGTGCTCTTAAAAGTTTTGTTGTGGAAGGGTGTGAAGCACTTTGGAGTGAAAGAGAAACCTCGACTGCGCTTTGTAGCATACTTTGTGATCCTAGAGTGTGTTGTGTTGGCGCAAAACGGAAAACACGAAGACCGGGCAGATGAATCACTCGGACAGCAACAGAGTAGAACTCTCGGTCGGACGGCCAAAAGTAAAGATAGAAAAATAATAGAAACACACACGAGATTTAACGTGGAAAGACCCTTCTTAACTAAGGAAAAAATACCAAAGAAAACACTATAAAGAATGATTGTTTACAAGAATGTTAGCTACACAAAATCCAAACAAGGAAAAAATAATCACAAGTGTATATCACACAATCTCTCTGTAAAAAGTGTTTCTCTCTCTCTCTATTCTTTACAACAAGGCTTGCTCACAGCTCTCTCAAAGCTCTTGCCCAAGACTTCTCACGCCACAATAGCACACAACACACTTTAAGACAAGTAAGGGTACAAGCCTTTATATACATAAGGGGGACCTAGTGGTCGGCCAGCCACCCTAGCAGTAAGGTGGCAGGACCACGCCTCCTACGCTTGCCATGGCAGGCGCACGTCCGACATACCAGAGTGACAGGCCAGACACCCTTAAAAGTTGTAGCCGCCTCAACCTCCAATCAGAGTGGGTTAACTGTCCCACCTACGAAACGCGACTACAGCAGGTCTACGGAGAGAGAGTCAACGCCTAGGCTTCCATAGTTCTCGTCCATGTCCTCAGCAACCTCTCGAACATGACGCTTTCATCGAGTCCTCGTCCGTCTTGACAGGCTTTTCGGACCACTCTAAAAGTCTGCACCCATTTTCCCTAATGAAGTTCGCAGAGAAAGATACCACGAAGGGAGTGACCCCAACAAACTTTCCCTCACGATCGAGGTGGAGTGAAGTTGGTCAGACCGACAATGTTACAACAAGGTTCAAGCTTTCCCTTTGGCAAAACTTTGGTCAACATGTCCGAGCCATTGTCATCCGAGCGGACCTTTCCAATTGATAGCTGCCCATCATCAAAAAC
>JAOVVI020018745.1:0-10283 GCA_028571085.2 Nepenthes alata
GACAATATCACCCAAGCGGGCGCTCGGGGACGTTACAGATGGTATCCGAGACGGGGCCCGATTTGGTGTGTCAGCGAGGATGCTGGGTCCCCAACGGGGGTGGACTGTAGAGTCCCACATCGGATGGAGAGGAGAACGAAGCGTGCCTTATAAAGGGCGTAATACCTCTTCCTTGTGTGACGCATTTTGGGGGCGGTGGAGGCCGTCTGCCAGGAACAAAACTGTGCGGAGCCTGTGTGGCTGCCAAAGCGGGCAATATCACGCAAGAGGGTTGCCCGGGGAAGTTACAGCAGGGGCCTTAGAAACTGGACTGATACTCGGAACAATAGAGATCTCAATCTTAATTTTCAGATGCGGAGGCAATCCAGGTAACTCCTTAGGAAATACATCCTCAAAATTACGGACGACTAGGATGTCTTTAGCCGGCACCTTATGACTCCCAGTAGTGCAGGCATACACCAAGTAAGCTTTACATCCACTTCTCACCAGATATTTGGCATGTAAGGCCAAGATCAACGTAGGCATCTCTTTCTTCCTAGTGCCTTGGAAGAAAAAGGTTTTCATCCAAGGGATATTAAAATAAACCCTCTTCATAAAGTAATCAATGGTGGCATGATTTTTAGCCAGCCAATCAATCTCTAGAATCACGTCAAAATCTCCCATGTTTAGTAATACAAATCCACAATTAAACAATGCCCATTTACTTCCGTTATGCATCCAAGAAATACTACATCAGTAATTACAGGGAATCCAGTACGGGTACACATAGACAATTCACATTCCAATATGTGAGGGGTAGTGGCAATAAGGCACGCAAATTGTGGAGAAATAAAAGAGTGGTAGATCCTTAATCAAATAAGATAGACGCAGGAACTCCACAGACAGAAATCGTACCTTCCACGACATTTGGCGATGCCTCCGGTTCCTTAACAGTCACTACGAAGGCCTTAGACGGAATGGTAGACTTTCTCCCCTCTAGTCTCAGGAAATCTTTGATCAGGTGACCTTGCTGTCTGCATTTGAAACAAGCTCTTGTCATCCAACGGCACGCCTACCCTGGATGAATCCTCCCACAGGTGGTGTAGTGTGCAGCCGACGTTCTTGAATCAGTCATCAACAAAGCCGGTACAACACCCTTTCCTTTATCAGTCATCCTTGTCTTCTTGGACGATCCAAAAGATCACCCTGTAGATCCGCCACTAATGCCTTCCCCGCTAGCCGCCCTTTTTGCATAGAATTTCTCTATCTCCACTTCTTTTTCGGAAATGATTGCCCTGTTCAGTATATCGGCATACGTCTCAAGCTTTAATGTGGATAGTTGTTTCCTAATATCATCCTACAGTCATTGCTAAAACTTCTTCACATTTCTTAATTCATCTTCTACATAATAAGGCGAGAATCAGGACAGCTCAATAAAAATAGCATCGTACTCAGTCACCGACATACTCCATTGCCTTAATCTCATGAATTCCATCTCCTTTTGATCCCAGAGACTGGATGGAAAGTATTTCTCCAGAAAAGCTTCCTCGAACATATCCCAAGTGAGCATCTCGTTGGGCACTACTAGCGCTCCCTTCCTCATGCCCCACCAACTGTCCGCTTCGCCCTCTAACTTATATACGGCGAAGGTGACATTCTCCTGGTCTAAACACCCAATTACTGTAAATATTTTTTTCATCCTTTTTTCCCTATATCAGCTTCCGTCGGATCGGGTTTTCCTAAAAATCTCAGTGCTTGCTCCGCCGTGAACCAATCATACATGGTTGGAGCCAGGATGGCCGGAGCTGGCTCAGTTGTAGGGACCTGAGCCATATGCCTATATTTGACAGACTCAACCATGTTGGTCATTCTTTCCAATAAGTTTATATAGGCAGCCTCCCGATCATGGGGTGTAGTACGACCATTCCTTCTTCCTCTTACGCTAGCCATCCTGAAAACAAAACAAGCATGATATTATAATCCCAAAAAAAGAAAATATGCATCAGCTCATCAAAATTGAACCTAGGCTAGGTTCCAAGCTTCTTTAGGACTCTAGTTGCCTAAGTTACCCTGGCCTACTTCTTACAAAAATTAAGTATGAAGATTTAAACCTATGCTTTAGCATTTTCAATCGATCAATTCCTAAGGAATCTCATCTCTTTGATACCAATTATGACAGAACATATTTTTTTTGTATTCCACCAGCGACCTCCCAGAACTATCACCAAGGTTTCGATGATCTGGTCCGAGCCAAGTGTGCCTCCTAATCACAGGATCACTGATGCCATCTAGGACCCTTACATGATATCCATAAAATATGTAACGGAAGCTAATCTAATAACCTGCTGAAGCATTTACATTCATACCCATAAAACTCATTTATGCATACATAGTCATAAAAGTCCAATTATAAAATTTTATATATTTTAACTGGATTATTACAATAAAACTGCTTCTTCCATGTAACTCAAAAATATGCTTCCGAGTCCTTAGAGTCATTCAGACGGAGCTCTAATCACTCCATCTCGTCAGGCACGAGCTCTATAGTTTTATTTGGAGGGAAAAAAAATAGAAAACAGTGAGTTGGAGCTCAACAAGGCACATGTAGATTTTTTTTAAGGGGTTATGCTGTAAGGAAAATATAGATACATATGCAACATGAATAACAGTTAATCGGATCATGGCAGATACATAATGTAAAGAAAATAGGAAAGCCATAGCAGTCAAAATTCTAAAAATTGGGATAGAAAAAAGAGTTGGTCTTTATAAAATTTCTCTTCTTTTTTATTTTTATCGGTAAGGGACATCACTAGTGGAGGGGGTAATAATCGAGGATAAATTATGCACATCTCCACACAATCATGGCAATACCTCCTTGTACAATACCTGGAGGACGACTCTCACTTCCTCATTGTACAAAACCTCAAGGACGGCTCTCACTTCCTCCTTGTACAAAGCCTCGAGGACGGCTCCCTTTCATTATCCTTGATTACCACCATAATGTTCTAAGGCATGCTGAAAAATTTTATATCCGAGTGCTAAAGTCTGATCTTATTTATCTTGCCATAAGGCTGGTTCACTTTTTCTTTTGTTCACATTCCGAACGGGTACAAAACTTTCGGTTGTCATAATACAAAGCCGATTTCAAATTAACCTTTCTCTTATTCAAGTCAAGTATAAAGACTTTCAGTTGACATGAAGCCGGTTTCAAATCCATAAATCTCATTCCGGTCAATAATTATAACGTTATGACTCAAAGCCGGTTTACTTCACCATTTTTATACAATTTAAGTTTAATCATAAGTTGGGTAGAAAATAGAAAGCAGGAAGCAGCAAGCATGAATAAACCATGAAATCGAAATTATATTTTCAGTCTGATCGTAAAGCAAGCACGACGTCAGAGATGCAGCTTATCAAGTAGTAATTAAAAATGGTAAGTCTGATATATTATTGCTGAAGCATTTAAATCTGAAAGAACACTTGTAATTTTTTTTAAAGGCCGGGACTTGAAAACAGAAGTAAGATTATAGTTTAAAAAGGGAATGTATACTTGCATTAAACTATTATTACAATTTAAGCTTGAAAACGGGGGTACACTTGCCTGACTGTTGACCGGCTACTTTGACTGACTTGAAGCTTTTCTCCTTCTTTACTCACCCGCATTCCTCGTCAGGGATTCCACACCGGTCCCTCAATTGGAGCTCAATATATAAAGAGGAGGGATTAGGTGGAGTAAGTGGGGTGGGTTACCTACTTGGTACTTCCCTTCAAGGGTTAGGTGGGAGTGAGTGGGGTCAGTTACCTACTTGGTACTTTCACCTAGAAAGTCAACGGGGTAGTTTACTTGCTCTGATTAGATTGGGATCTAGTTAGGATCTAACAACAAAGTTGGCCCTTGTCTTCTAAATCCGGTAGTCAATCTAGCCGGTCAACATTTTCTTTAAAGTCAGTCAACCTTTCTATTGTTCAACTTTTTCGCTCAACGCTTCTTACTCTAATCCGGTCCAACTTTTACTCAAAGCCGGCAAACGTTTCCCTTTTTTTTCTTATTCAAGGTCAGTCAATATTTCTAAAAGTCGGTCAACCTTCGGTCAACCTTTCGGTCAACATCTTGACGCTGGTCAACATCTTGACACCTGTCAACATCTTGATTACCATTATTTTTGATCTTCAAGTGGTGTAAGACCATTCCGGTTTAAGTCGAAATCAAAACACTCCGATTTTTAATTAGCAATATTTTACTTTGATTTTTGGACCTCACAATTCTTCCCAACTTAAAGAAATTTTGTCCCCAAAATTTAAATAAAGTTACATACCTTAACCAAACAAGTGGGGATACTTGCTCCAGATTTCTTCTTCTCGTTCACAGGTAGCTTTCTCAAGTGAGTGATTTCTCCAGAGTACTTTCACCAGAGAAACCGTCCTTGTACGCAACTTTTGCTCTTTCCGGTCGAGAATTTACAGTGGCTCCTCGATGTAGGATAAATTCTTGTTGATTTCCAAAGGTTCAAATTCAATTACATGTGTAGGATCATAAACATACTTCCGGAGCATGGATACATGAAACACGTCATGTACTTCTGTCAAACTTGGCGGTTGTACTAGTCTGTAGGCTACTTCTCTGATCTTTTCCAAAACCTCGAAAGGGCTAATAAATTGTGGCTAGAGTTTACCCTTCACTCTAAACCGCAATGTTCCCTTGGATTGTGAGACTTTCAGAAAAATAAAATCTCCTATCTCAAAGCTCAATTTTATCCTCCTTCTATCCGCATAGCTTTTCTGTCTACTTTAAGCAACCCTCAAATTACTATGGATCAATTTTATTTTCTCAACCGTTTCCTTTATGATCTTCGGACCCAAAATCCTTCTATCTCTAGTTTCTTCTCAGTGAATCGGCGACCTATATTTCCTTCCATATAGAGCCTCAAAAGGCGCCATGCCGATACTAACCTGGTAACTATTATTATAAGAAAATTCTACCAGTGCCAGGTAGGTATCTCAAATGCCTTTTATTTCTAATACAGAAGCTCTCAACATATCCTCAAGAATCTATATAGTTCGCTCAGACTGGCCGTCCGTCCGAGGGTGCTAAGTAGTACTAAATTTTAATTCAGTCTCCAATTCTTTATGCAAACTTTTCCAAAATCTTGAGACAAAACGGGGATCCCTATCAGATACAATGGAGGCAGGAATTCTATGTAGTCTCACGATCTCGTTTACATACAACTGAGCCAGCTTATCACGTGAATAGGTCATTCTGATTGCCAAGAAATGGGCTGACTTTGTCAGCCGATCAACTATAACTCAAATGGTATCATGATTAGTAGGAGTCCTAGGCAGACCCGATACAAAATCCATAGCAATATCTTCCTATTTTTAACTCGAAATCGGCATTGGCTGTAACAACCCGGAAGGTTTTCTCCTTTTCGCCTTCAATTGCTGACACACGAGGTATTTTTTCACATAGGCCATGATGTCCCTCTTCATATTCCTCTCCACCAGAAAATTTTCTTCAAGTGTTGATACATTTTATTTGTTCCGGAGTGGATGGTATATTTAGACCGGTGGGCTTCCTTTGGAATCTTTTCTTTTAATTCCTTATCATTTGGCACACATAATCGGCCTCTAAACCTCAATGCTCCATCCGTTCGGATACTGAATTCAACTTGGGACTCCTTACTCAAGTCACTTTTGATTTCTACAAGGAACGGATCATTAACTTGCTTTTTCTTAACTTCACCAATAATCTCAGGTTGGATCTGAAGATAAGATAGGAGCATCCTATTGCCCTTAGTATATCGCCGAACATCACATTGCTTCAGATAGTCTAATAACTCCATTTGCTTGATTTGCAATTGAGCAATAATTCCTGACCGTCAACTTAATGCATCCGCAACCACATTTGCCATTCCAAGCTTATACTGTATCTCACAATCATAATCCTTTAAGAAATCAAGCCACCTCCTTTGCCTCATGTTAAGCTCCTTTTGGAAAAATAGATACTTCAAGCTTTTCTGATCAGAATACATAAGAAATGTTTCACCATATAGGTAATGCCTTCAAATTTTTAAAGCAAACACCACAGCAGCCAGCTCTAGATCATGGGTAGGGTAGTTCTTTTCATGCACCTTCATTTGTCTAGACCCGTAAGCTACCACCCTACCGTGCTGCATCAATACACATCCCAAGCCCGCCTTAGAGGCGTCACAGTACACCTCATAGCCTTCTGACTCTTTTGGAATCACCAATACTGGAGCAGCAGTTAGGCGATCCTTTAGTTCTCAAAAACTTTGATCACACTCCTCAATCCAATCGAATTTAACTTTCTTCTTCAGCAATCGAGTTAGGGGCATAGCAATCTGTGAAAAGTTTTTCACAAATCGCCGGTAGTAGCCTGCCATGCCTAGAAAGCTTCTAACCTCGGTTACAGAAATCAACCTACTCCAATTAATAACAGCCTCTACTTTCTTTGGATACACAAAAAATACCACCATCAGAAATTACATGTCCTAAGAACATCACCTTCTCTAGCCATAATTCACATTTTCACAACTTAGCATACAACCTTTTCTCACGGAGCACTTGAAGTACTATCCTTAGATGAGTTTCATGCTTCTCATAGTTCTTTGAATAGATTAGAATATCGTCAATAGAAACTACCATAAATTTTTCCAGATATTGCCTGAACACTCTATTCATCAGATCCATAAAGGAAATAGGGGCATTCGTAAGCCCAAACGGCATAACAAGGAACTCATAGTGGTCGTATCTCGTCCGAAAAGCAGTTTTGGCCACATCCTCTAGCTTAATCCTCAGTTGATGATGACCGGACCTTAGATCAATATATGAGAATACCCGAGATCCTTACAATTGATCAAACAAATCATTAATACGTGGCAGAGGATATTTATAATTTATCGTAATTTTTTTTAATTCACGATAATCAACATAAAGTCGTAACGACCCATCTTTCATCCTTACAAATAACACTGGTGCTCCCCAAGGAGACATGCTCGGCCTGATAGAATCCTTATCTTACAGCTCCTGTAATTGTAGTCTAAGCTCCTTTAACTCAACAGGGGCCATTCCATAAGGGGCCTTAGAAATTGGACTAACACAGGGAATAATAGTGATCTCGAACTCAATCTCCCGATTCAGAGGCAACTCCTCAAAAAATACATCCTCAAAATCACGAACGACTTGGATGTCTTTAGCTGACACCTTATGACTCCTAGTGGTGCAGGCATACACCAAGTAAGCTTTACATCCGCTTCTCACCAGATGTTTGGCATGTAAGGCCAAGATCAACACAGGCATCTCCTTCTTCCTAATGCCGTGGAAGGAAAAGGTTTCCATCCCAGGGATATTAAAATAAACCCCCTTCATAAAGTAATCAATGGTGGCATGGCTTTTTGCCAGCCAATCCATTCCGAGAATCACGTTAAAATCTCCCATGTTTAGTAATATCAAATCCACAATTAAACATTGTCCATTTACTTCCATTATGCATCCAGGATATACCACATTAGTAATTACAGGAAATCCAGTACGGGTACACACAGATAATTCACAATCCAATATGTAAAGAGTAGTGGCAATAAGGCACGTAAATCATGGAGAAACAAAAGAGTGGGTAGATCCTGAGTCAAATAAGATAGATGCAGGAACTTCACAGACAGAAAGAGTACCTTCCACGATATTTGGCGATGCCTCCGGTTCCTAAATAGTTATTGCGAAGGCCTTAGCCGGAATGGTAGGCTTTCTCCCCTCTAGTCTCGGGCAATCCCTAATCAGGTGACCTTACTGTCCGCATTTGACACAAGCTCCTGTCATCCGACGGCACGCCTGCCCCGGATGCATCCTCCCATAGGTGGTGCAGTGCCCAGTCGACGTCCTTGAATCAATCATCGACTGATCCGACACAACACCCTTTCCTGTATCTGTCATCCTTGTCTTCTTGAACGATAAAAAAGATCCCCCAGCAGATCCGCCACTAACGCCTGCCCGGCTAGCTGCCCTCTTTGCGTAAAATTTCTCTATCTCCACTTCTTTTTCGTAAATGACTGCCCTGTCCAGTGTATCGGCATATGTCTCAAGTTTTAATGTGGACAATTATTTTCTGATATCATCCCGTAGTCCTTGCTAAAACTTCTTCGCCTTTCTTAATTTGTCTTCTACATAATAAGGCAAGAATCAGGACAGCTCAGTAAATTTAGCATTGTACTCAGTCACCAACATACACCCTTGCCTTAATCTCATGAATTCCATCTACTTTTGATCCCGGAGATTGGATGGAAAGTATTTTTTTAGAAAAGTTTCCTCGAACATATGCCAAGTGATCATCTCGTCGGGCACTCCTAGCGCTCTCTTCCTCATGCCCCACCAACTATCCTTTTCGCCCTCCAACTTATATACTGCGAAGGTGACCTTCTCCTGATCCATACACTCAATTACTGTAAATATTTTCTTCATCCTCTTTAGCCATATATCAGCTTCTGTCGGATCGGGTTTCCCTAAAAAGTCCGATGCTCACTCCACCGTGAATCGATCATACGTAGTTGGAGCCAGGATGGCCGTAGCTGGGTCGGTTGTAGGGACCAAAGCTATATGTCTGTGCTCGACAGACTCCACTACGTTGGTCATTCATTCCAATATATCTATATAAGCGGCCTCCCGATCATGGGGGGTATTACGGTCATTTATTTTTCCTTTTTCATTAGCCATCCTAAAATCAAAATAGGCACGATATTATAATCCTGAGAAAAGAAAATATCCATCAGCTCATCAAAATTGAACCTAGGCTAGGTTCCAAACTTCTTTAGGATTCTAGTCGCCTAATTTACCCTGGCCTACTTCTTACGAAAATTCAGTATGAAGATTTAAATCTATACTTTCGTATTTTCAATCGATCAATTCCTAAGACGTGATGACAATTATGACGGAACGGATTTTTTTTTCACATTCCGCGAGTGACCTCCTAGAACTGTCACCAAGGTTTCGGGGATCTGGTCCGGGCTGGTTGTACCTCCCAATCACAGGATCACAGATGCCATCTAGGACCCTTACACGATATCCATAAAATATGTAAGAGAGCCCAATCTAATAACCTACCGAAGTATTTACATTCATATTCATAAAATTTATTTATACATACATAGTCATAAAAGTCTAATTATAAAAATTCATATATTTCAACCGGATCATTACAATAAAACTGCTTCTTCTGGGTAACTTTAAAATATGTTTCCGAGTCCTTAGAATCATTCAGACTGAGCTCTAGTCACTCCTTCTCATCAAGCACGAGCCCTATAGTTTTATCTGGAGGGGGAAAAACAAAAAACAGTAAGCCGGAGCTCAACAAGTTACATATAGGTTTTTCGTAAATGTTGTAAGGCGGATACAGATACATATGCAACATGAATATTGTAAAATTAACAGTTGATCGGATCATGGCAAATACATAATGCAAAGAAATCAGGAAGGCTGGAGCAATCAAAATCCTAGAAATCGGGATAGAAAACAGAGTCGGTCTTATTATAAATATTTCTCTTCTCTTTTATTCTTATATGTAATGGACATCACTAGCGGAGGGGCAAAAATCAAGGATAGATTGTGCACATCTCCTCACAATCACGGCAATACCTCCTTATACAAATTCCTGAGGACGGCTTTCACTTCCTTCTTGTAAAAAGCCCCGAGAACGGCTATCACTTCCTCATTGTACAAAGCCCTGAGGACGGCTCCCTTTCGTTATCCTCGATTACCACTATAATGTTCTAAGGCAAGCCGGAGAACTTTATCTCCTAGTGCTAAAGTCCGATCTTATTTATCTTGTCATAATGCCAGTTCGCTTTTTCTTTAGTTCACATTCCGGACGGGCACAAAATTTTCGGTCGTCATATTACAAAGCCGATTTTAAATTCATTTTTCTTATTCCGGTCAAATATAAAGACTTTCAGTTGACATGAAGTGGGTTTCAAATCCATAAATCTCATTCCAGTCAATAATTATAACGTTATCACTTAAAGCCGGTTTACTTCTTCATTTTTATACAATATAAGTTTAATCATAAGTTGGGCAGAAAACGGAAAGCAGGAAGCAGTAAGCATGAATTAACCATGAAATTATAATTATATTTTCAGTCCGATCGTAAAACAAGCGTGACGTCAGAGATGCAGCTTATCAAATAGTAATTAAAAATGGCAAGTCTGCTGTAATATGCCGAATTTTTATTCGGATTAATTTAATATTAATTATAATTTTGGATAAATTGGGTATGATAAAATAAATTAAATATTGAGAAA